>JAGDQP010001666.1:73194-97244 GCA_022664845.1 Lepisma saccharinum
ATCCGTCTCCCATTTCACACCTTTTTTAGGGCTAAAGAACTTGGCTCCACTTTTTGCACCTCTGGTGTTTTTGTTCGGATTTAAATATACCCGAAGGATTTAAAAATGAAACGTAAAAATGAAGTTATATTTACTTTGTAGTTTAAGTGATATATTAACGCGGTATGTACAAAAGTTTCATATTTCTAGCCTCTTAGAAAGCTTTAAGGATAGCAATAAAGCACTAATATCCGGATACATGGTATTATTCCACCAGTGATTGGCATGTCAACTACACACTTGTCAACCTTGCTCTAAAACCAACGTAAATAACAAGAAATAACAAATGTATAAAAACAGGAAAAATTTCTCATTCTTTCTAATGATTTAGGCAACGGATCACCACTTCATCACTAAATAAATAATTCTCACACAATTTGAAACAACTGATGAGAACACAGCTTGAATCCGAACATAACAACAATTGACTAAAAGCATGAGGTGTGTGTGTGTACTAGTCATCAAAAGTCTTATTGTTTTATTTACCCTTGAAGCTGTAGTGACTGGAAAATGGGACATGGCCGGAAACTGATGCAGTGATCTTATTAAACATTGTATATTTTATATAAAAGAATACCTTCATATGTTTTGCTGTATAAGCAATGATAATTCCCAGTTTTGAGTCACTCATATCATATAGCAAGGTACTATCCTCAATAAGGCTGAAAATAAAAAGTAAGTTACTGTCCTGTCACCCAAAGTAGTCGCTGGATTCCACCAAAGAAACAATTATTTAATTAGTGTTTCCTTTCTCAGAATTCTAACGAATGGGACTAGCTTGTTGTTACAGTAGCTTGCGAATTCAACCTTGGCCGAACAAACGATGAAGAACAGCCGTTGCATTTGTCTTAGAATCTCGCTCAAGAGCGTCTCCCGCACTGCATTTTTGTATCAATGACTTCGCAAAAATAGGAGGGTTCAAAAATAGGTACTACTTTGAGTGCCCGGACAGTGGATAGGTTAATATTTGAAACATAAGCTTACATTTAAGTACATATATTTAGTGGAAAAATAGAAGGAAGCCAAATGATATGTGTCAGTTTCTAGGCTATTTTTTTAACAATATTTTCAGTGTATTTATAAAAATGTTCGTACAAATAAACAAAAGTGAATTTGAACTGTATTTAATGGCCTGCTGAAACATGGAAGAAGGGAGTCCGCAGTTAATGTGAAATAAGAATCACGCTAGGAATTTTATTGTAAGCAAACAACAGTTCACAGAAAACCATTATATTATTCCACTCATCACTAGTCCAGTCATATCAACCTGTCACATGTCGATTGACACAGGATTACACAGAATTGCGCGGATTTTCAAAGTATCTTTGGTACCGATGGTAGTTGGAACACTTCTATGTTCTAAAAGTTTGCTATGTTTCATCATCGATCAATGATTGGTTTAGATTTTACTGGACTGTAATTAACGGCAAACTTTTCAAAATTTGCCTGAGTGAAATGTCTATTGAGAAGAACGGAAAGGAAGTTGAATCTCGTCCGCAGTGCGGGGTGGCGCGGTTGGATGAAACATAAACATTCGTTTCATAAACTCAACACAATGTTTATAGCCCCGCCCACTCACAGAGAGCCTATGTAACATAGACTTTTGATACACGGTTTTTGTATTTCATTTTCCTCTAGAAATTTCTGAATACCGAGGTCATTTGTTCAAATATACTCATACCAAGTGCAAATACACATCATGTAGGGAAAATGTTGTCTGTACCTTGAGACACTTTCAGTTAGTTACCTGAAGTTTACCCCAAATTTTAAAGAGGAATTTGCCGAGATCTGTATCCACAAAACTGATCTGGAGCTCAAGACTATTAGGTAAGTGCTAGAAATCACATAACTTGTGTAAAGGTTTTGTTTTAGGCCAAATACATACATCTAATACTCATTATACTATTAGTGTAAATTAATAATTTATTTTTTATTTATTTATTTATTTTATTTATTTATTTACATCATTGACCAATAAAATTTGCCATAGATATAGTCAGAATAAAAACACAGTGTGATACAATATAAGCAGACTAATAGACATCAGATAAAATTAACAGTGTATAGCCCAACTAAAATTATAAGAACCATTACAATGTCAAGTCTAGTATGGTGATTAATCATTGTACAATTTAGAGACATAAAGGCTTGGATAACTATTTCTACAGAGATTTGAATAATTTCTCTATTTCGTTTAAGTCATATCCTTCGCACTCAATCAATTTTTTTTGACTTGGGCGTCAAATTGATTAATATTAAGACATTTCAGGGTGGAAGGTAATAGATTAAAAAAATTAAAGCCAATATAATCGAAAGCATCATGGACAATTCCGAGTCTTCTTCCAGGTAGTGCAATTAACGCTGTAGATCACCCCCGCCATCTTGGTACGCATTTTCCATTGATTTACACGGGAATTGTTTTACTCATTTTATGCCTCTCGGATGTAGAATATTTAAGTTCTGCTTTCACAAAATTTGTCTTGGTGGTTATTTTGACTCTTGTATAATTTTGGTTTGTGAAGTTTCTCCAAATATATAATTATAATGTATTATTAATAGTTTGCTATATAAATCACAATATGGTAACGGGAAATTATACTGTTCCTGTGTAAAATATTGCATTTCTATAAAGTAGCATGAGTAAAAGAGAGCATGACGATGAACTGTGCGAAAACAGAAGTTAAAACTATACTCCGGAAAAGTATAAAACGAGTAAAACAATTCCCATGTTAATCAATGGAAAGTGCCTACCAAGATGGCGGGGGTGATCTACAGCCTCTAGTATTGTATGTATGAAAAGAAGAGGCCGTATTATATTTGGTGATATTTTTTTGCATATAAAAGACAACGATGCATAAATAAACATCGAGATGTCAGAATTCCTAGTTTCTTGAATACTCCCCTACAAGATTCATTTGTATATAGGCCCGCCACACATCTTACGGGCTTTTTCTGCCACACAAAGACATCGTGAGAACCTGTGGAATTTCCCCAAAGAAGTATGCCATACGATATTACGGAATGAATCGTGGCAAAATATACCATTCTCAAGTAATTTTGTGATAAAGTATATTTAAGCCTGGATAGTAGGTATACGTTTTTGGCAATTTTTTTGCATAGTTCTTTTGTATGAATTTTCCAGTCCAACTTCGGGTCTAAATGAATTTCCAAAAGTTTGACTGATTTTACGTCAAAGTTAGTAGGCCGTTATTTAGTGAGAATAATATCTTTTCCGTTTTGTTAGTATTGAGAAGGAGATCATTTTCATCATACCAAGACTTAACCATTTCTATATTGTCTTTAGAGGCCTTTATTAACTTATCCAGATCTCTTTCACTGGACATGAGAGTCGTATCGTCTGCAAAAAGTATAGGCTCACAAGGCACATTAGATGAGAAATCATTCATGTAAACTAAAACAAAAAAGGACCTAGTAGTGATCCCTGAGGCACACCCTTGTTCACAAGTAAGGTTTTGGATAATTTATCGGAGACTCTAACTAACTGTCTCCTGTCAATCAAATAAGTTTGGATTAGGGCCAAGTCCTTGCCTTGGATGCCCATAGTGTGCATTTTTTTTAATAGCATACGATGAGAAATCATATCAAAAGCTCTACTTAGATCAAGCGCAGTTAGAATGGCACTAGTTCTACTTTCAAAGCTTGAAGAGATTTGTTCAACAATTTTTATTAAGGCATTCGTCGTGGATCTGCCAGAGCGAAACCCAAATTGGTTCTCACAGAGGAGATTATTAGTTTCAAAATATGAAACTAATTGCTTTAGCATAATTTTTTCGATAATTTTAGAAAATATCGGTGCTAGTGCTATGGGACGATAATTTTTGGGATCCTTTGGGTCCCCTTTTTTGTGGATAGGCACAACAATAGATGTCTTAAGGCAGTTTGGAAAAATACCTTCCAAAATAGTCCAATTAATTAATTTAATAAGAGGGAATACAATTAGATCTATGATGTGTTTAACAATATAGCTGGACAGACCCTGAAAGTCCTCAGAGTATTTCGTCTGTAATTCACTAACAGCTTTAAGAACATCATTCTCATCCACAGTAGAGAATCTAAAATGCGTATTCGTGACAGAGAGAGATTATTCAAATCTCTGGTACTATAATATGTATTTTCAGGGGTACTATTTATAAAACGTTGATTAAAATCATCCGGTGAAATACTAATATCTACCTGTCTATCTTTTCCTGCTTCAAGATTTACAATGGACCATGCTTTTGCAGTTTTGTTTATAGCAGAGTCAATCAGTTGGTCATTATAATTTATCTTGGCTCTTTTAATTTCCATTTGATATATTTTTTGGCAGATTTATACTTAGAGATACAAGTCCTATCCCTATTATCTATTTTATTGTACAGTAATAAAAGCTCTTTTTTCATGTTACTAAGTTTTCCATCATACCATTTGTTATTTCTCTTAAATGTTTTGATGGGAGGGTGAATTAATTTGGTTTTAATCGGACAGCAAACTGCAGAGGCCTTATAGATACATTGCGTAAATATATTTAGAATCCATCTATGACGTATTTTCATTGAACATATATGAATGGCTTATTGCAGAAAGGGACCTGAGTCACTTCGGCACAATTCTGAGAAAAATCGTATAAATTTTATTGTGTAACAGGCAACTGTACCATTGTTGGCTCAAATATTCAGCATAGTGAGCAGTTAATTTTGCAGCCCTCAATGCGACCTCCTTCACTATGCTGCGAGAAACAGAGAAGATGAAAAAGTTGTGACCCCGGTACCTTTCTACAATAAAAATGGAATCTGTTAGAAATAACGACAAATACCCTACAAACGCCCGTTGTCGTGGCTTTGCCACATAAGCTAGGTTAGGTTAGGTTATATGTGTCACAGAAAATAATAGATTCATTAATGAATGACAATGTACTGCACTTTCTGAACTTTTTTGTCGGTGTTTGAAGTGCAACAATGTAAGAGTTCATACATTCATGTATTATTCTACATCTAAGTCTGTTTCATTGATGCCTATACTGGCCCACTGAAGAATATCTTCATAAAACCCTTTGACGTCGTCTGGTACATTCGTATGTCCTCAAATTTAGTGAGCTTGATCGGCATCCGTGCAACTGGTAACGTACGTGGCGTACAAATTACAATTATTGCACCTTTGGACAGACAGAAGGTGTGAGAGATCAAACCTTTGATGAATTCGGAAACTTTGGCAGTGCCCTTATCTTCAACACAGTATTCAAACTTTTTATACTTGGTAATTTGAAAATCCTTTTTTTTTTTTGGAGGAACACATGGTAGGTTCAACAGATGCCACTTTTTTGTAGACGTGAGGCCAGTACGTTGCGAAATTAATAATGTCACTGGTGTCAATCAGTTTTACAGTATTTTGACAGCCCCGTACCAAGTTTCTTTCCCACACAGTGATTTCTCTGTCTCTGTGGAAAGGGACCAGTGTTCGTCGCTACAGAGTAGCTACGTTTATTGCAGAAAACGTTCCATTTTAAACATGCATTTCCTTGGATATAATCTAATGTGACTGACGTCCTATTTGCACTAAAAGATATGTCTGTAACTAGGGAAGTGCAAAATATCATTAACTCCGATACCTAAAAAATGTGACTCAGGTCGCTGTCTGCAATAAACCATACATATTCTCTTGCTAGTGTGCTCGTGAATAGGAATTTTGATACGATCATTATTTGTTTCACATATGTTTAACGTAAATACGTCATAGATGGATTAAAAATTGTCAGTTACCACTAATAGCATAATTGGTAATAGATATATGGAATTGCTTTAAAACAAAACCTTTACACCATAATTTATATGCTTTTTCAACACTTTCCTAGTAGCCTGGATGTCCAGATTCGTTTTGTGGATCAGGATCTCGCAAAATCTCTTTTAAAATGAAAGGTAAATTTTAATTATCTAAAGTGTTCTAAGGTTACCACTTTTACCTACACATCACAAACTTTTATTTTGTAAATAACTTCACTTAAACGAATATGTTACATAAACCATTTGTTCACGCATACGCCTCAATTATATTTTATTTTCTATTATTTTTAAATGTGTTTTCTGATAAAGGGGCGTTCAAATATGGACAAATGACACACAAATATCTACCACATTGAAAGGAATGATGTGTTTATTTAATTAGCTGCTAATATATAATTTGATTGATTGAATTTCATTTTATGGCCTTTAGGGATCTAAGGCTCAGGCCGGGATAGCGGAAAGGTGTCGTCCAGGACCTATGTTGAAGGTGCCATACCGCCATTTGTTTGGTATGACAGGAAACCCTCTGAAAACACCTCAGTCAGGATGGTCGGCCGCTGGAATCGAGTCCACGTCCTCCAGAGCGCTACGCTAACGCTCTACACAAAGCTACGGTGACTTTGTCACTAATATATAATTTGTCAAATGTACTACTGGCACGTTTCGAACTTCAATAGTTATCTACAATTGGCTTTAAGAAGGAATATCTCAGCGTTCTTGCTTCGAGAAAATAAAACCGAGCAGCAATGGCTTAATGGTAGAACATTGGCTTAGCATTTGAGAGGTCCTGGGTTTGATCCCAGCGGCCGACCATCCTGACTGAGGTTTTCCCAGGATTTTTCCTCAATCATACCAGGCAAATGCTAGGGCTACCTACATAATAGGCCCTGGTCGTCTACCTTCCAACATTGTATCCTCCACCCTATGTCGGTCTGAGCCTCGGATGCCTAAAGACCTTAAAATAAAATTCAAAATTTGAGAAAATAAAAAATACGGATCACCTAAATTTCCATAAAGAACTTATAAAAATAATTATCAAAATCTAGAATTAACCTGCACGTTCCCTATCTGAATTCAGATAGAAAGAAGGGACTTATTATTGATGAGAGATCATTTTATTTTTCCACAAGTTAGTGTGAAGATTCTTTTTATGATTTTTTTTTTTTTTTTTGATTCGAGAAACTCATAAAATGAAGTTAATATCTCGTATCTCAACTACAATATGTAAAATGTTTAAGCCGATCGTAGTAATCGTGTGCTCTCAGGTGTCAGGTCTGCACTTCCAAGATTCCGGGTTTGAATCCCGATAAGAACAAGGATGTTTGTAAATTTTAGATGGGCTCAAACTGGATCAAAGATGTTACTTCCCAAAGTAGCTCCAGAATACGAAAATTTAAAGAAGTTTTTTTTTCAAGAAGTAGAATGTTTTAAGAATATTTTCTTCATGATGTTAGCAGTTGCATACCAATCCTAAATTTGAATATGAAGGAGGGACTACAAACCTCCTATCATTGTAAGTAGCTTTACAACAAAGAAATCAGGCAAGATATGTGTAATTGAATGTCTTATAAGGATATATGGCAAAAATACGTATTCTAAATTATCTTTCAGTGGCGTAGCCAGAAAGATGCATGGGGGCGCGCGCCCTTCTATGGAAAATGCTTTATTTGAAAAATTTTATCCAAGAAAACGTTTCGATTTGTTTACAAATCGACCTCATTTATTTATGTGTGGCAAATTCAGAGATGGGGAATGGGGGCACGCGCCCCGTCGAGGAAAAATGCTTTGATTTATAGAATTATTTCAACAATTTTTATAACAATTATTTTTTTTCAAACCGACTTTATTTACAAATATTAATTTTTGGGGATAACTGTGTGAAATTTAATTATAAAAATAATCAATATAATGTCGGATATGATAATTGTATATTAAACATTTACGTAGCGGGAAAATATCCCTGGTCTATTCCACCTACGCCCCTGCTCATAAAAAATCGTGAACCTGCCACTGTTCTCTTTTCTATAATGACGGTTGATAAAATATATAAGTCCAATTTACGTTACATGAATGTAGAATTTATACTAGATCAGGTCTCGCTAAATATAATAAATTAGTTCTTATTTACAAATGAATTAATACGTATAATTTGTTTATTTCAGGAACTTCAATACATTTTTCTTTGCAATCAACACATCAACACCTCCTAATGGCAATTTCGTCTGCATTGGCTGTGTGTCTGGAGGAGGTATATTTGTTACAAGAAGACCAGCACAAATAATAAAGTAAAATAACAATTATTTGATTGAGTGAAAGTTAACAACGTTTTCCTCATGGATGGATTTATGGTGGGGGCATGGGGGGCATTGCCCCCCCTCAGTCATTTCAGTATAGCTTTAAATGTTTCGGAGGATCCCCGGAATAAGTAATTGCCTCCCCCCAGGGTCTCTCTCCTAAATCCGTCCTTGATTATCTTCTAACATATGCTACTATCTTGACAAACTTCTTATATAATAGCACAGGAACAATTTACTAAATATAGCTTTTCTGTTATCTACGGGAAATCTGAATAAACAACAACAAAATATAGTACGCGTTTACGGAGAAATTGAACATTTATGCCAAGAAATTCATGGACATGCAATAAAAACTATATTGGTTACCTTCAATTTGGTAAGGAGAGATGATTTTGAAGGGTTATGTCCGGAAAGGATCTATTTTAAATGTCACCAAGTTTCAAGGCATAACTCAGAAAATTACAGAAGTAATTAACAAAAGAACAGGGTGAGGTTCGGCTCGGAGGCTCTCTTTGGTATGCGACTGTTAAGACCTTTTAATTCTACTAAGATTAAAGGTCAGAATTAAGTTCTGAAAGAAAACCTTAATATAGCTCCCGAGATTCACCTGTGATTTGATATATTCGTACAAACAGACCTTGATAATAAACGCATTATTTTCAGAAACTAAATTCTGGAAACATGGGAAATGTTTGTTGCGTGAAATGAGTGTAAACATGCGTGTTCAATTCAACAGCATGTTTAATACATTTTTTTTAATAAATCAGAACAGTAATACTCCTATGATCACTAGGAATCACTTGCTTAAGGCTTCAAAATGACACCCAAATCAGAGGAATAATTCATCAATCAAATTCTTTGAGACTGAAAAATGTCTCAATGGTCCCAAGTGACGAAAATTGAATTCAGAGCTTCTACGAAGCTAAACAAGCGTAGGATTACCTAAATCTCTTTGTAGTGTTCACATTTTCGGTTATTATTGTGCCTTTGAAGCTGGATAAAGAATTTTAGTCACGTGCTCACATCTTGCATCAATTCTTTGGGATATGCTAAACACCAGCAATATATAAATCAATAAACTCAGGTTTTGGACAATGTAATTCTTTCTCGTAATGTAGATAATAATTATGTTATTGATGTAAATGACCCTAATTAAATAAACAATGTATTTGCAACAATAAGAAATGTGGTTTCATTTTATTAGACGCTTTACTAAAGTAGGTAACAAAAATGAACCTTATAATCACGCTTACTCCGTCCTTTCCTCCATCCATCCGTGTATAAAGATAAATATCAGGAACCACAAGGTGTGCAGAGGTGGATGAAGTATCGTGGGAAAGGTCTTGTCGAGACCAGGTCAGACCCGCCGTAATTATCTTGATTGGTGCAGTGTGTCAGTGTTACCAACCCATTTTCTTAATAAAATTTTCAAGTTAATTTCATTCCGTTGGACATATCTGTTCCAAAATTAGCATAAACACTGTTCTGCATAATAGAAACATCCTGGAGTTCCTGTCCCCAAACACCTCAGTTGTCAGTGTTGCCAACGTAACCTAAATTCACTTTTGGAAGAACCCCCGCACAAAAGAAATAATTACATCCTTTTGGTCAAATACTTTGAAACTGTATTTACATTTTAAATGTTTATAATATCCTTAAAACATAATATGTAGATGTCATGAATACTGAATTCAGAACTTCTACGGACTTATATAAGTGCATGATTGTCGAGTGCTTATCACAATTTTCTAAGAATATGCGCTTTCACGTATATTTTCGTATGTTAAATGAAATGATACAAAGCAAGTCTGCGCTGCGATTGTACTAACACTCGCAAAGCCTCCGAGGTCCTCTTGATAGCTTATAAGACCTACAAATATCTATTTTTATAAAATAAGTTAGCAACACTGACAACAGGGATTTAGTGACTGGAACACTCATAGCATTTCTCTATTGCGTCGTATAATGTTTTAATTTTGTGCGGACATATCTAACTGTATGGACGAAAATTGAAATATTTGATTTTAAGGTACGTTAGCAACACTGGTTGAATGGGAGCTTGCAGAAGGGGAACCCCAGTAGTATCCTGTTGTGCCAAATAATGTTTCTGTCAATTCTGGTACAGATATATCCAACGGAATGGAAACAATTTGAAAAATAGTTTTTCAAAGGGCTGGCATCACTGACTACCTGCACCAACGAAGACGGTTCCGGCGTTTCTGAGCTAGTCTATCCAAGATCTTTCCAACCTGATCTCGCCGTCTCTCTACACCTTGTGGTTCCTGAGAGTCCTTTTGGACATGAATAGACAGACAGAAGGCCAGAGTAAGCGGGATTATAATGTCCATTGTTGTTAGATGCGCAATCATGGGTTGTAGTAAGATGAATCAGAATTCCTTATTGTAACAGAAAAGTGTGAATTTTAATTATGGGTGAATTACATTAAATACTAAATTGTTGACTATACAAACCAAGGGCTACAAATTACATTTTCGAGTAAGAAAAAACTGTATACTATCTTTTATACCGGAAATACATCTGACACAAAATTGTAATATTTTTTTACATGGATATATTAGAGACCAAGGTTTCATTATTCAAAACATGACAATTTTCTGTCACATATATTTCGGGTTAGGGTGTCCCATAATGATCCCTACAACAAAACATGCGTAGGAAAATTGAGGTCTTTCTAGCTTAGATGCTACACAGCTCCATGTTTAGAATATCACGGAGAGCCCGCGAATATTCTCTTCGTGTTGGTGACCATATAAAGGATGTGACACTCAAAACTTAGATAGTGTACTACACTCTTGACCTTTGCAATGTATTTCCCAAAGTTTATTGTCAATGTGATAATTACAGTCCAATATATTTGCGTTTATAATGTGTCCCATCATTATGGGACACCCTGATATAATAGATTATGTCCAATGTTTTGAATGTTTTTAAAAATGTCACTTGTATACTTTAGCAAATATTATCTACATTACGAACACGAATTACATTGTCCAAAACTTAAGTATATTGATACTTTCCATATCGTTGGCGTTAAGCATGTGCCAAATACCAGAGGCTTTATGCAAGATGTGAGTACGTACCTTAAAAAATCATGTCTTCAGCTTCAGCGGTACAATAATAACTGAAAATGGGACACTTATTTTACAAAAACATTACAAGCAGCTTTAGGTAATCCTACACTTGTTCAGCTTCATAGAAGCTCTGACCGCAATTTTCATGATTCGTGCCCATTGAAGCTTTCTCCCAGGATGTTTTAAGTTATCGAAGTGGAAAGTTTCAAAGAATTTAAACGAAGGACCTTTTTCATTGATTTTGTGCGGGGTTCTTTGTGAACAATGAAGAAAATTGATACATTTTGATTTTCATGGAATATGTCGTTACCCAAAAATCATACTCAAATAAGCAACAGGACAGAGATTCCTTTCTTATGGGAATACATTATGTTGAAACAAACTATGTTATACAGAATTTCAAAGAATTTACAAAGAGAGCAACACCTAACAAAAAAGGGTAACAACTTGGCGATTTATCATGTTTCAGCAGAATAACACACCGTCTCATCGAGCAGATAATGACGTAGTGTTCGTACAATATCACATAAAACCCTCGCATTATGTTGGCCTCCAAATCCACCCAACTAAAATCATATTGAACTTGTTTAGGATATATAGAGAGCATGGGCGGATTTAGAAGAAAGACTCTGGGAGGGAGGCAATTACTTTAAGGCTGGAAGCTATTTCGTGGATTCTCATAGTAATCCTGAAATGGCTGGAGGGGCAATGCCCCCCTTAATCCGCCTATGATAGCGAGCAGCATTAATGAAGTACTGTACTTACCTTCTACCATACTTACCTGGAATTCTCAACAAAAGCAGAGTGAACAGTACTGCATAATCCATACTCTGTCCTCATAACTTTCTTTTTATATGGCGTCCTTAAGTAACTATGCAGTACTGATACTTTGGGATCATTCCTTACCTATTACAAAGTGGAACATAATAATAATATACATACTTGAAACAAAGAATAAATAACAGGCATTTAAGTCCCTTTGGCATTTAACCCAAATTAAATAAATTTCAATGAACATTAGGGCATCGAAAGTGCATACATCAAGTTATTGCGAAATATTTACTCGACTGCCAAATCTGTCACTAGACTACATAATGGAACTAATTTTTTTTAAGTTGGAAAAGGGATAAGGCAAGGAGATTGAATTTCTCCAAAACTATTTTCAGTGGTCGTGGAGGGAGTGTTCCAAAATTTAAACTGGAATGAAGTTGGGATAAAAATAATTGGCGATTACCTTATTCACCTACGATTCGCTGATTATATATTTCTCTTTGCTTCAAGTGTAAAAGAACTACAAACCAGAAGAACTATTACAAACAGTGGAACATGGTCATTGAATGTGCAACCGAATCAAAGATTAAGAGGCACGCAAATAGCAATGGAGAAATGGATGTTATTAATAACTAGGAGGAACAGGAAAACAAATGAATGGATTCGCGCACAAACAAGCATAGAAGATATAATCAAAACTGTGAAAAAGTTGAAGTGGAATCGGGCCAGTCACGTAGCAAGACGAAAAGATGGAAGATGGAGGACGAATGTGCTACATTGAATTCGCAGGGAAAAGAAACAACCGAGACGACGTCTAAATGCAACATAGGTAGTTGAAATCAAGAGTTTTTCTGGAGCTAAATGGATAAGAATAGCAGCAGCCTGAAATAATTGGAAAGAAAAGTGGGAGGTCTTCATCCAGTAGTTGGTAGAAAACGGCTGAATATGATAATGATGATACCCGTAAGTGAGACACAAAGACCACACACAGGCTTTCCTTTCCTTTTGTAGTCAATGTTCCAATATTGTTTTCATCTGCAAATAGAGCACATTTTTGACTAAAGGTTTGTGCTTTATAACGAAAGTTTTATCCTTATCTTGTCTTTAGAAACATAATTATGGCTTAATATGGTTGAAGGTCTCCTCCTCACCCTGTTCTGCCCTACATATAAGGTAAATGGAAGGTAATCAAGTAAATGTGTCCCATGTATTAAGCGCATGTGCCGCGAACTGCACAAGGGGATGTAGAGCTACCGTTCAACATATTCTCAATCTACGGGACGAGGTGAGGTGGAGTTGTCAGTCCCAGGCTCGACCGCCTTTACCTCCCAAGGTACTCAGGAATACCAAGGGCACTCTGGTACTCAATTTGATAGAAGGTTGAATGCATCTCAGAGCGCCGTACATGGAATCACTAAAGAAAAGTCTCCAGAGTCCTGGTTGGTGTTTGAACCTGAGTCGCACGATACGTAGTAAGACGCTTTATCCCTAAGCTACAGCAACTCCATATACACACGGTGTATCTCCCTATGTGGACCAAACTTCACAGATGAATTCTTGGCAACAGAACAAGAAAACAAGTTCACATAAACATGGATCCAATTACTAAGTTTCATTTCTAAGATGCAGGACTTCCAAGTTGGAGCATACAAATCTACCATTGACAGTGGTGAAAATTTAATTCTTCGCTAAACTCAAAAATGAGACACCAAAGAACAATGTTGATTATAGCTATTTATATTTGTATCACTATGGTGAGTATTCTGAGGCAAAGTTTCCCGTTTTCAGGTTGTCAGTGTTTCCAACCTTGTATTTTATGGAAATGAACCGTATTCTAGTTCACTGCGTATTTGGGATCCCCGTGTGATGATAAATATCCTAAATAAAGGGTGCAGTGTTGCAAAATGAAGATTTAAATATACGAGGTAACATGTTAATTTGCACCAAATATCGAAAACCAATGAATGCCAGACCCATATGTAAAGGAATTTGTGTTTCATATCCATAAAGTAAATCACCGCACATAGCTTTCTTTGTTCCTAATGTTACTTACGAAATAGTATCTTATGGTGGGATACGGCTAAGTTTAATTAAATGTAAGGTATCTTAGCACGCCGTAAACATAGTTGTAAGAAACCAGTAAATATTCAGCCAATGGAAGATTCAAGTACTCTTATACACGGCCAACTGATACGCAGCGTTGTGGATACAGGACTGGAAACCAGCAATGGACCTTTCTGACTCAGGTCTTCCCAAGAGCTTCCCTTCAGACAAATACAGGAATAGTATCTTTAAATTAAGCCCTCGCGGATTTCTTATCTTATCCCAGTCTGGGCGATAGATGCCTAACAGCTATGAGTATATTTTAAAATATCGGTGCATCGTACAAATTCGGATTTTTAACCGAATATTTAACCTTGTGCCTTGTCGTCAGTTCTCAACACTGCACTAATTGCTTCATATGCGATGTTTGTCGTCCCTCGGGAATACCAAACATGCAAGGAACTGACATATAGTCCATTGTGTTTAACAAAATGTTTATACTAGATTCACGACACACACATCCGGAAAACGTAAACGTTTGCCTCCCAATATGCATATTCTGATCAACTCCCACAAGTAACATTTTCCTTTCATGCCTCGTATGTCATTTATCAGGAGTAATTATTATCTTTATTATTAGGGTTAGATTTACTGTAATTTCGAAACCTTGTTTTTTGAAAATGAAGCGAATTGCACCCATGTTTATACGGGTTTATTTTCTTGTTTTGTTGTCAGGAATTCATATGTGTAGTTTGGTGCACGTAATAATACACATCCTGTATATCGCATGTATAGGGGAAAGTGGTATACCTTGGAACACCTTAACATACGTGAAGTTAACCTCGCATTTTAAAAAAAGGAATTTGTTGAGATCTACATCCACAAAACAAAATTGTAGTGTAAATGTTTTGTTTTAAAGCCAGATACATACATCTATTACCCGCTATACTATTAGTGTCAGCTAACAATTTCAAATCCATCTAACAGGAACACTCGCCAGGTGTCAGAGCCCGATTTTAAAGAAAATTCGTATGTAGGTACAGTACCTAGGTAAACCTTCACAGCCAAAATTATAGGTGGTCATCAACAATAACAACAAGGGGACTCAAGAAGGATGGAACATAGCAAGTAAATCGAATACAGAGTAAGGAAAACGCCTTTTCTTTTATAATCTGTTACATATATTGAAAACAAATGGCTATTAATGGATACTGGACAGGAGGTGATACATGCTGGATGGTATGACGACAATGACCGACATCTTGAAAGCGGCCATCTTGACTATGCTTCAAAATGGTTAAATAGTAAGTAGGTCATGTGATATATCAATCCGTGCTAGTATGTTCCAAGAAACCCAATGACGAAGTCAATTTTGGCATATCTCTAATCCAGTACGACAAAATAACACGTGAAATTAACTTGGAGAATGTGTGGGCCGAATGATGAAAAAACATTTTGTTGAAACAGTTGAAGGATCGAAAATCAGAAGGCTACATAAGAGGTACCGTTATGTTGGAAAATATTATTTTCATGGACTATAAGGTTTTAAATGCACTAAGGGAAGATGAAATTCCAATTTCAAGAAAGCGTAATGCTAGGTGAAAGTGATCTTCTCCTGGTCAATTTCACGTGTCATTTTGTTCTACAGGATTAGAGTTATGCCTGAATTACTTCGTCATTGGGTTTCGGGGATTGATTGATATATCACATGACCTACTTACTATTTAACCATTTTGAAGTATAGTCAAGATGGCCGCTTTCAAGATGTCTGTCATTGTCGTCATACCTTACAGCATGTATCGTCTCCTGTCCAGTATCCGTTAATAGCCATCTTGTTTCAATATATGTAACAGTTTATAAACCAAAAAGGCGTCTTCCGTACTCTGTATTTTATTTATTTGCTATCTACGTTCTATCTTTCCCGGGTTTCGCTGTCGTTATTTGTTGATGGCAGCACCTACAATTTGAGCTGTGAAGGTTTACCTAGGCACTGTACCTACATATAAATTTTCATCAAAATCAAATTGTATTTTAATGCAACATATACGAAACAAATTAAAATTCTTATTCGAATTTACTAGCGGGAGCACATGAGTTCAATAAAAATACAGTGTACATGGATTCAAAATTTTTAGTTGACACTAATAGTATAATGTGTGACAGATGTATGTATTTGCCTTAAAAACAAAACTTCTACACTACAATTTATATGATTTCTCAACACTTACCTAGCAACCTGAAGCTCCAGATTCGTTTTGTGAATTTGGATTTTTATTAGAATGCGAGGTCAACTTCAGATATGTCAAACTGTCCCAAGGTAACAGTAATTTCACCGAGTTAATTCGTTATGTGTATGTGTACTATAGTATTTTATTATCAAGAATTCTCTAGTACTAACCTCCTCTTGAATTATACTTAAATGTTCTTCAAATGGAAAATCTTGCTTAGCGTATTGTTTGAATTCTACCAAATTCTTCGTGGTGAGATCAGCCACAGATTCTATGTATCTTGTGTAAGAAGCAGAGTCATCTTTTGACAGTTTGCCAAATTTCCTGAAATAAACCAAAAAAAAAAAAAAGAGTTAGTTACAATATTCTACACACTACCCATAGTTTCCCTACCTATAATAACTACACACAAACAATTAAAAAAAAAATCATACTTACAAGTTATATTCATTGCACTAATTAATATAGGGGCCACGGTGGCTCAGTTGGTAGAGCGCTCACCTCTGGTGCTAGGGATCGTCGGATCGATCCCTGCTCATGCCATGTGGGCTTTGTGGTGGACAAACACCGTGTGCGTGGGTTTTCTCGGGGTGCTCCCGTTTCCTCCCACTTTCTTCATTCCACCAATTCATCCCATCATCATCCATACGGCCTGAGCCATAGTTGCCTAAAGGCCTTAAAATAAATTCAAAAAATTCACTAATTAATATAGTTAAATATGGACATTTTTCTGACGCCAAGTGTGAATATAAATTCTAAATTAATGCACATTACTGTGCAAGATAAACAGCTCAATTTAATATGGACAATGTCATACATAGAAAATGCTTCAAATACGTCAATTATAGGATGAAATTATCCTTCTTGGAAGATAATTAAATGAGAAAACCAGTACTGATATTGTTTCTTAATGACAAAAGGATCAAACTAGAAATTACAATTTGTTGTTTTCTGTATATATTTTAGTAGGTGTGACAAGATGGTGATTAAATATTTGGAAACAAATCGAAACTTAGCAGTGTTGCCACACTCGGTACAATTGTACCAAATTCAGCCCTTTTTGTCATTCATTCAGCGAGGTGGTACCGCGCTGGCATTTTCAGCCACTTTTGTAAATACGTTGGTACTACTCAACCGAATTTAGCACCATTTAACAATTATTTGTCACACTTTTAGACGTGTGAGTTTGTTTTCACACTTTTCTTGCATCTAAAGTTACTCATAATGTGTGTTGGGCTCATTAAAAACGCTATTGAATATTTATTTGTGACGTTGCACTGTGTAATCTACGAACTTTCTGAGGAAAGTCCGTAATTTCCAATTTACGCCGGAAAAAAGTACTAACGTGATGTTCAACAAATGACGCAAGATGGGCGCTTGGAGAAAGAAGCAGGGGAATTTTTAGCACCCATTACTTGAAGCTCACGTATATACTACAGTATGCTTCGTTACAAAACATAGTAGAACGAATAATAACTGAATGCCTTTTAGTTTCGTGTTATAGAGCCATGTGTTATACTGGCGTAGAAAGAAATTGAATTCAGCCCATTTAGTTTCAATTTGGTACTATTTTTCAGCCCACTCCAAAGCCTGTGGCAACACTGGAACTTAGTACTTCTCCTGCTGATAAGCGAAAAACTATTACTTCTTCTTTATTGTTTTCTACGGGTAACTTAACAGTAGCTAATGCATATTTTATGAAACTATGTACATGATATACAAGTTTATCTAATGTACTGTATTATATATTTTCAATTGTACACTCATTACAACTCAAAAACAATATTAAAAACTAATAAAAAAAATAAGCTGTGCAAGCGATACTCTTATAGAATTTGTACTTTTTATAAGAGTCCCACCCCCCTTTCGCGCCCAGGATAATCATCAATTTTCACACAATAGAAATAGTTGTATTCGATGAGGTTTCTAAGGTTTAACATTGACGAGAAACTGCATATTTTTTCATGGTGATTGTACTTTAAGAGAAATACCTTTTCACACATTATATAAAAACACCAGGGCCCTATTGCCTCCAAAATTTTGTATTCTATAATAGAGTGCATAAGCCTCTACGTTTTAACCGCCACAGAGCTATCAACTCATTAAAGTTTCCATAATCATGGAACCAAATATTTAAATTGATTTGTCGCCTTATGTAAGAACGATCAGACCGATTGATTTAAGATTCGTTTGTTTATATAGGACTTAATACTTAAGACCCTTAAGACTTAAATCATGTTACAATGTTAAACTGTACGACGTTTCCCTGGTGACTAGACTAAATTATTTAACATATATTTCAGGCTGAATCCCAGTGGGTTTTCTCGTGTATTTTCCTTTTATGAAAATTATTCAGAATCCCGTGCAAATAAACACAATTTAACAAAGCTCGTTTCGTACTTCAATAATGAGTTCAATTAACTTTAAAGAAATATTAATAATAACTTCAGGATTGTATGCAGACACTTTTGGGACATGATTCTGTTAAAAAAAAGTGTCTGCACACAATCCTGAGGTTACCAGTAGCATTTCTTTAAAACTAAATGTACCCATTATTGAAGCACAAATGAACGTTGGTCTGTGAAAGTTAAATTTTGTTTGCCTGCACTAAATTTTGAATATTTGACGTAAAACAAAAAAGGCGGGAAAACCTACTTTAATTGAGCCTTCAGTATTATATATAAGGTTAATTGATTCGATTGTAGCCCAACATAAGATAATGATGTAGGAAATATTCCTAAGGTTTTAACGGTATTAGAATATTTAACACATTTACTGTGGACTTCTCTATTGCATATATATTCGAGAATTACGAAGGAGTGAGTGATCTAATTCCAGCCAACTAAGGTATCATCATCATCATCATATTCAGCCGTTTTCTATCTACTGCTGGATGAAGGCCTCCCCGTTTTCTTTCCACATATCTCGGTCTGCTGCTATCCTCATCCATGTACCTCCTGAAAAACGCTTGATTTCATCTACCCATCTTGCATTCGGACGTCATCTCGGTCGCTTCTTTTCTCTAGGAATGTAGTACATTTGTCGTCCACCTTCCATCTGTTCGTCTAGCTATGTGACCGATGCAGGTAAATATCCTTATGGCTTTAACCGCATTAACAACTTAAAACATTTACCGTTTTCATTAGCCTCTAAGAATCAGACCTACAGTGTTTTCCGTAAATCAAGATTCGAAACACTTCGCTCAATAGACCATAACGGAATAATCACGGACATGGAAAGAGATCGTACTAACTTGGGAGTCCCTTAAAAAGATGCAGTTAAATCTTTTTGTTTGCTGTATACATTCAAATAAATTTAATCATCTGCATTTAATTACTTTCGACAGAAACTGATATTTGTCCAGGGTACGTTAACTCAAACCCCACATCTGCAGAGAATAAAGTGGCTTTGTTAATTCAACACTTTTCGGTATCCCACCAGTTATTTCTGTTAAGTTAGCACATTAAAGGGTATTGATTTCAGTGTATTGTAAATGCTGATTCAACACGATGGCCGGTGTCATATTGGAACTGTTACAATGTTGAATCGCCGAGATCATAGAACAAACGGTGTTGATTTAACACAAAGAGTGGTAGTCGCCCTGGGATATCGAAAAATGTTAACACAGTAATTTTTGTATTATATATTCCCCCTACATCATCCCAGGAATATTATTCGAAGATTACAGAATATGCTAGGAATATTTCAGGAATTTAATGATGGAATGTGAACAATTTCGTTTATTTTAATAATATTCTTTAGCTTTCAATAACTTCTATATCTTTTGTATTCTTATAGCTAACAGTAGATACTAGAATATATTTCACCGTCTTTTTTCATGTTCGGAACACTTTTAGTTTCTGAGAATACATTGGGAATGTATATTTCATGAACCCAGACTCCGTAGCTCAATGGTAGAGCGTTGGCGTAGCATTCGGGAAGTTGTAGGTTCAATCCCAGCAGCCGACCATCCTGACAGGTATTTCTAGGGTTTTTTCCTTAGTTCCACAGGCAAATGCCAGGATGACACCTTCAACATAGGCCCTGGCCGACACCTTCCCGAATCCTTTCCCCACTCCTATCCCGGCCTGAGCTTTAGATGCCTAAAGACCAAAAACAAAATTCATATTTCGTGTATGCATATTCCTGAAAAAATTGTTTTTACTGTTAGGGCCCCCGGAAAGTCCCGCCCTGAAGAGTGAGCGCTCTCCAACTTCTACTGGCGATCTCCGCACGCAGATGCTACATGCAACTAAAGCATCTGTCGTAGGTCTGGATGCTATGATTTATGTCTTTCGGAGGAGACATTTACCGCGAATCTGAATGTGTATAAGAGAGCAAAGAACATGAAACAAGAAGACAGGGAAACGCGAGAAGAGTTTCTTGGACGAGGTCAAAAACCAGAATATTCACTACTGTATATTCTGTAAAAATCCCAAAATCGGTTCAATCTATTTATATTTTAACTGGTAGAAGGGTGGAGAAACCCAGGTAAAAGTCTGTATTGGCTCAAATCTGTTTTGCGCATCCATAAGCAGTATTTGTAACATGCATATTACACACATATACATATAATTACGCATGTATACCTACAAAGCGGTTTGATAAGTGGTCAATAGCTGCTTGTAAGACAAAATAAATTCCACTGCTCTTCAGAACCCGCCATCGTTTTTTTTTTTTTCATACATACTTATTAGTACATAACCTTCATTCATACTTAATTGTACATAACCTTTTTCCTAATTCTCATTCATTCCAACAAACACATATAGAGTTACACTATTTTTTAATTGTTATTTTATAAAAATTCTTTATTTATTTCCCAGTGGGAATTCATTACAAGCAGCTAGTTATATTGATTATTTGATTTGGATTTTACTGACTTATTGAAACAGTTGTTCGTTGAGTAATTTTGCTAAATTTTGGTTTGTTCAGGTTACATGACTATTTTAATTTCAGATTTGTTGAACTTGACTGTAGTGGCTATTTTTAGAATTTATTGGATGCTATGTTGTCACCAGGTATTAAGGAACTGAGTTAGTTATTTTTATTTTCATTTTTGAATATTTGGGTGCATTGAGGTGCAATGCGTGGAGTGGAATATTTGCTTCAATATGTCGAAACTTATATGCCTAGGGAATCCCGCAGGAAAATTTCCAATGCCTTAGGGATATTCTTGGAATTTAGTAAATTTTGTTTTATATGAATTAATTTGGTAACGATAGACTCACCCCGTCACGATGATGTCAATGCAATACAGTTTAAAATCCACAAACATGCATGCTCAAGGCGGTATTCGAACTCGCCGACCTCATGAACTGCAGCCCAGCGCCCTAGAGCTACCAAGGTGATTGACGAATTTACTTGTAATATTGGAAGCTAAAATCGAATATTCCTGCCATACGCTGTGTTGCGTAGTAATACATATAACTAGTGTTGTAAAAAAAAAAACACGGTTTTTTCGTTTCTTTTTTTTTTTTCATGTTTTTTTTTCAAAATGTCTTTTTTTTCATACAGCAAGGGATTGAATGTTTTACCCTGCAGATAATCAATGTAATCAGCAGAATTGGAGTTAACCCAGTTTACTATTGTTTTGTTTTCCTGCAGTCTTACGAGGCGAATGATCTGATTATATTATTTATGCATTCACTGCTGCATTGCTATATTTTGACCCTGACAAACATAAGGAATTAACTAAGGACATGTGGACTGAAGCTATTTGGTATAGTTTGTAATGAAATTCTAATAAACTTCCAGGGAACTGAAGAAATATTTTGAATCATAGGAACAATTTAAGTTCCTACAGATAATACAACTTCGAAGATATCTTCACTGTAAACTGAAAAACTATGAATTGTTACCTAAATATATTATCATCCCGTATATACAATACGTTAATTTCTAATTACGGTATTATTCAAGGAAGGTATCCAATTTTGATCAGAATTGCGTCCGCAAAAATCAATTGTTTTTAACTCAAAATCTCGGGAAATAATCTGCTTCTGTTCAAATGCAGAAATATATGTTTGGGTGTACTAGTCCATTGGGTTTCAGTATAAAAAAAACACTGGGCATTGCACCCTCATGTTCTGGCCTCCAAGCCTGGCCCCCATACTGTGAAAATATATTCAGTGAGTGTGTAACAAAAAATATTTTATGTTATATGCATATTTCAAATGAGTTGTATGAATCCATAATGAATATTCTTGTAAACAAGCAACTACATATATGAGTCTGTTGCAATCGGGTTCTGAGAAATATTATTTCAAAGCATATCACAACATAGCCACATCCCGCGCCTCTCCTCGCGGTTTTTTGAAAATATAGGAATAACTAGTAGAGTGGGGTGGGGGGACTCTGAACGATTTCATGGTAATTCACCTTGTAAGCAAATGGTTCGGAACGAACGGAAGAAACTTTACATGGAATCGAAAGCCCAATATGTTGTTCAACACTCGGTGTAAGCACTGCGTGATATCTGGTACAGAATGGATGCTACGTGTGTGGAAATAAACACGTGTGTTCTGTTCAGAGTCACCCACGACCGAAGGGTGACACTGAACAACGGAGGGGTGACACTGAACATTGAAAAGAAAAGCACTAGATCTGTGCATAAATACTACACGTATTATATATTTTAGGAAAAATAATCTGCATGTATGATCTCTACAGTAAGAACAAAGAAAGAGCATTACTTAAGTCAAAACAAAGTCAATAAAAGAGTCTACTGTGTAATAAAAGCTCCTTGGGGACCGTAGACCCCGTAGAGCTAAGGAATGCTGGCATGTGCTCATGCACTGGTTCTGCATCGTCCACAGATAAAAAGTACATTGTCACCAGCGCCCACACAGACCACGTGGTACCAACGCCTGCACCTTGAACACTGGATCCAATCACCCATCGCAGATGACCCAGGGGCGTAGTAATTTCGTCCACAAAATCCACAGTCTTCTGAAGAGGCCTGTTGTGAAGGGCTCGGTGGAGACATCTGTGCAGTCCGTTGAACGAAAGACGTCTTCCTCTTTTTTTCCCGAACAACTGCTGCAGACCTACCTTGCTTGTTTTGGCGTTGTTGTTTGCTTCGTAACTCGTTGATGTACGACAGCGATGTTAACAGTGTAGCCTGTTGCGCTCTTGAAATGTTCTTCTCTGGCGTCGTTGTTTGTGGTACGGGCACAATTTTCTGGAAGGACATGGGACTTAACGTCGGTTTCGTTTGTGCAGTATCGTCGCAGGAAGAGGTTGCCTCCCGAACTGGACGGGCACTACCTTTCCCAGTAGCTTCGGTGGCATCTGATCTATTCAAATTGTCTGTTCTGATGGGAGAGCGTGGTGTCACTGTGTATGGTGAAGAAGGTTCAAACAAATGATCAGGAATGATATCGGGATTAAGGGGAGCAATGCCACAGACCTGAAATCCCTTAACGGCGTTGCCAACTGTACCAGCTTTTCCCCAAGCTTTTTGGAAAACACGTCCAAACCTGATTCTGGTTAGTTTCCTTCCAACATGACAACGCATCCACTTGTTGGCGGCAGACACGTAATACGCCTTTAGAGCTTTAAAAACGGACCTGTCCAAAGGCTGTAAGCGATGGGTGCAGTGGGCAGGCAGACAGAGGAGTTCAATATCATTTTCTTCGCAAAACATTAGAACATCCATACTTTTCGTGTGGCTATAGTGGTCATCCAAAAGCAGCAAACATTTTCCAGGGACCCTACAGCGCTGAAAATGGTGCAGCCAACGTAAGAATACATCTTCTTTCACATATCCACTGTCGCTCATATCAACAACAGAAGCTGGGG
>JAGDQP010001666.1:97344-117565 GCA_022664845.1 Lepisma saccharinum
TCCTTTCTCGGCGGATGTCACAAACACTGCATTTGGGCTACCCTTTTCTGCCACAACACGCTGTGGTTTATTGTTAAGGGGAAGGCCGGTCTCATCCACGTTGTAGATGTGATCCGGAGAGTTGACTAAGCCAGTGCCTTCTATGGTTTGACGCAGTAGATCAAAATATTCTGTGACAGCTTGCTTGTTGAAACCTTTTGCTCTTGCAAGAGATAGCTGCTGCGGGGTTCGTAACGATAAACCAGGGTGTCGTTTGAGAAACAATCGAAGCCAATCTTTTCCCGCCAATCGCGTCTCCTTGTTGAAAGGATGCTTCAGTGCTTTCTTCTCAGCGTAGTCAAATGCGGCTTTTCTCACATTTTGCGGTGTTAAAGGGAAACCTTTCCGTGCAACCTTGAGCAACAAGTTTGCCATTTCATCTTCCTCTTCTTTCCCAAACATCCATGTGGCTTCCTGCTGGCAGATTTCAACCGCAAGTGTAACGTGCCCTTGGGTATCCCGTATTTCTCGGCAGCTTGTCAGGGGGACAGTTCTTTCTTTTTAATTTTCTCTAAGGCTTGGGCCATTATTTGCTCATTCCATCGTTTGTATTTTGTGCCATTCGCTACTCTTGTAGTCTCTGGGCATCTGTAATGAAACATGAAGCCCTCATAAGGCACTCTATAAAAACATACAGTGAAAAAACAACGTAACAGCAATACAAAGGCGTGTTCAGTGTCACCCCATTAAATCTGTTCCGAGTCGCCCCACAAAGCCGGTTGTCGGTTAAGTGTTCGTATTTTTTTTCAAATAGCAGCACCAGGCAGGATGCAGTAGTCAGGCATGGCTATATCTCCGCCAAACTTTCATGCATCAACAACGTGGCTCTGTGCTGTCTCTGGTAGAAATTACACACTATATACACAAGGCCTCAAACTACAGTATGGCTATTTTATTACTTGGTACTTACATTTGATGTTGTCTTGTTCGCTTTCCTCTCCAAAGCAGACGTGAGTTCCTGCCGTCGCACGAATAATTAGCACACTACACAAGAGTCTTCCACTTCCACCAGTTTCTACCAAACTCAAGGCTGCGTTCTTCGAGAACAAATGACAAACGTTAATATGTTCAGAGTCGGCTGCCGTTCAGAGTCCCCCCACCCCACTCTATTGGGGTCATTTAAAAAATTGAATTTTAAATAGGGTGTCAACACTGACATTGGGTGTTTCGACACAGGGAACAACCACAGTATGTTTCAATAGTGTCGAATATGTATCCTCAAAGCGTAGTGCGGATACATCGAATTGAATGAAAGTAGTAAATATTTTTTTAATTGACTGGCAACACTGTCAACTGTGGAAACTGAAGTACCTCTATGACGCGCCCAGTGGGTAAATACGAAGTTTGGTCCTAATAGGTTCAACGATATGGAAGCAATTAAAATTTGTATTTTCTAAACTTGAATAGTACTGACAACTGCGGCCCTGGAAGGTATCCACATGAACTGTCCCAGTACCTAATACGCATGTCAAATTTAGTATAAATCATTGTGGATATGACCAACGGTAACAAATATGTAATCTAGATTTTTTTAACCGTTTGGCAACCCTGACAAACTACGGTGCCTGGAGTGTCTGTATGACCTGTCCCAGTACCAAAAGTGAACATGTCAAATTTAGTGTAAATTTAGTGCACACGTGTAGATTTGTATTACTAAAGGCATTTCTATAAGTTGAACTATAAAATAGGCTGGCAACACTGACAACTGGAGTGTTTGAGGTCGGGGACACTCAAAACTTTCTTCTGTTTTGTTGAATGATGTTTAAGCTACGTTTGGGGCAGATATGGCATGAAAGAAGTTGTTTTTTCAAAAACTTGGCAACACTGAGAACTGGGCAATCCGGAAAATATCACATACATCAAAAACTATTTGTAATCTAGCTTTTAATTTATGTTGAATTTCTTCTTAATTATCTATATAAAAGTAATTCTTGCTACAGCAATATTACAAGTTGCTGACCTGAAAAAAAAACAACGAAGGATCATGTTTTGTTTAAAAAAAACAGACGTTTTAGAAAAACGAACTTTTTTTTCTATTTACAATACTACTTTTAAAAGTAGTAACTATATAACTTTTAAATGCGTTAAAATTTTCTCTATATTTTAATTATGAAAATAGCGGTAATTTATCTTCATGTTAATTGAGATTTGTTGGTTGTTGAGTCGTAGTATGGACTGTTAATGACTATTTACACTTTCTACTATATCAAGACCAATCCTTCAAATTAAACCCTCACTATGGCATATTTGTCTTATACAAATAATTGCATAAGGTGCTTAATTAACAAATGATCTTGCGTGCTAAGAAATAATTTATCTGACGCAGTGAAATCGATTACACAATTTGTTTATATGTACTTAAGTTCTTGAAGGTGACGGGGTTCACAAATACGATCTTTACAGAGGAAAAGGATATAACATCGGTGACTTAGTCCAAAGAGCAAATACAGAGCTGCAGCCAGATCGGAGGAACTCGGTCCCCACTTACTAAATGGACATTAGTTCTGATGAGATAGATGTAGTATAACCAGTCACAGATCAATAGCCAGAAACTTCAAATGTGTTTCACCCCATTTTCGAAAATTCTAGATACGGTCATGAATTATTGTTACAAATAGCTGCATCGACAGTCTATGTTTAGAATAAAATTGAATTGTTTTTTTTTTTTTTTTTTTGGCCTTTTGTCATCTAAGGCTCAGGTCAAGATATGAGAGGGAAAAGGATGATTGAAGTATCGGCCAGGGTCTAAGTTGAAGGCACAATACCGACCTGATGTGACTGAGGAAAGGCCTGGAAAACCTCAGTCAGGATTGAACCCACCACCTCCCGAATGTTATGTAAACACCGAGACATAACCGCTTAGTACAAATCCGAAACCCTAGTATCTGTTTCAAAGTACGAATCCCGGCATGTTGCTAACTAGCACATCGCACTTCATCACTTCGAAAGGAGGAGCATTGTTTATGTGTTTTATTATGTGCGTTTCTGCAGGAATTTCAAATTTACATAAACAAGACAGGAAGACAAGCTAGCCTTTGTTATCGTGTTGCAGATTTTGGCTTAGCAATTGGTAGGTACATGGGTTCAAACCCCACGGCAGACCATCCCGACAGGTTTTTCAGAGTTTCCCCTATTTCACTAGATGAATGCTTGGGAGGTTCCTTAAGTAAGGTCCTGTTTGCAACCTTTCTAATCTTTTACCCTATTCCGGCCTGAGCCAAAGACGCCTAAAGGCCATACACCAATTCAATTCAACAGGAATATAATTAAAAAGAGATATTTTATTGAAAGTTCGAAATGTTCCTTCCACATTAAATCCATGTACAATCATCCTCTTTATTTATTGGCATTAAATTGGTTGGACCGGAACTTATCGTCAAATACTGTAAAAGGAATGACTTCCCTCGACAAGCAGTCTTCTGGCACAATGAATTCTGGAGGTAGTGACCGCGAGTTTTCAACCATAGCAGTATTCGCCTGATAAAACTTAAGAATATAAACTGTAAAGCTTTATATTTCGTAGTACTTTTCCAGTGTTCATGGTCCAAAATAATAATCGCCTTAAAGCAATAAACGAAATTCAAATTACGGTGAAAATCCAAAAAAATTCAGTTTTCAGCGCTATACCACGCAAGGTTCTCTTAACATTTTTCTTTATTTCCTCCGGACCGCTCGCAGAGACGCAAACAAGTTAAGATTTGAATATTGCATGCGACCAACTCGTAATATTAGCACCTTTAAATAGTGGTGCCTACATAAAGTTTCAATTACACTATAAAATTATATACCTTTGACCTTTTATGCACACTTTACATTTTCGGATTACATATAAAGTATTTCTTGGAACATTACGTGCTGAAAACTACCGTCACTCATTTCCGTAATGAACCTCTTTACTATATAAGGAGGGTAATGAAGGATTTATTCGTAGCTAAGTTGGTCAAAACAAATTCCAGTGCTCTGTCTCGCTTCCTCTAACTGTAATTTTGTATTACGTATTACGTTACGAAATTCGCTTCATGACATGCCCCCAACGTTTGTTCGAAAATGATACCCCCATTGTATAAAAACCGAGTTCAAATAGTGATTCAATATGAAAACTAAATAGGTAAAACGTTATCAAAATAAATCAACTTGGTCTATTCAAAACAACTTCTAAATTCTAAAAATTATGTACACTTTGTTCCATTGTATAGCTTGAATAGCAACCAGTATGTTTCTCAGGATTTTGTAAACCATCCAATTTGGCAACACGAAACATACACCACCTGAAAGAGAAATTCTAAAACTATTTCCTGGTAATTTCGATACAATACTCACACGGCAAGCGCACAACTATTCATGAATATCCACTGGATATTATCCAGCCAACATCTACTGCTTTGGTCCTCCCGATGTCCAGATCTAACGTTAGTCACCTTTCCCTTTGGAGCTTTGTGAAACACCATATACATTCGCATTACCACTGCGTTAGGATTTAAATGCACTCGGCCGGGTGGCCGTGCGGTCTGCGGCTGTAGGCCAACGGCTCGAAGGTCCCGGGTTCGAGTCTCCGCAGGGGCATGGGTGTGGATTTTAATAGCTAAGGAACGAATCGTCACGGGCCGAAGTCCAAATTTACTAGACTGGCCCATATAAAAATAAAGTTTACCAAAGTTTATGATTTAAATGCACTCAATATTTTAATAATTGAGAAACTGGCCAATGTCAAGAGGATATGCTCACGAGAATGGTCTCAATGTATCAATTTGTAACAAATATATTGATGTGGAACCCATTTGTTTACATATTTTGTTTGTAACTTATGATGTTTTCTTTTTGAATTCTGTTTTGTTTCATCATTAAGTTTTTGTGTAGAAGGTCGAGGATATGTGGAGCGCTACCTGCACATTCCCTATGTGCCCTTCACAGCGCGTGCGCATTCCACATTTAAAAGAGCTTTACAATTTTTACATTCAGTTCGACTGTCATGCTGCATGACCGTATAACAAAATGTGCATTATTGAAAAACGCGGGAAAAGCTATAATAATTTGATACACGTTGCTCCTAGCGACACACACAAGTAATGAGACATGATTTCTGACCAACTAGTCAATACTGTGAGCAGAGCCAAGATGATACTGTGGAGCATGAGCCTATCAAACTGCAAAATAAAAACTGATACAGAAACTGTTACGCTTGTATCATTTCGATACACTTGTGCCCAATGGAGGGTTAAATTAGCTAGTAGATTATTTAAACACCAAGTATTTAAAATGATTATCTCTAACTAAAATATAGATGAGTATTTTATATTAAACTACATGGTATGTGCTTACCGCTTCAAGAACTTCTTCGCAAATCGGCTACTGAATAAGGGGTCACTACACATAATAATAGCTGGTAGCCTAAACTTCCATTTGTTTCGATCTCTGTCAATTGTTAACACTGTTGGGGTCATTTGGAACTTATCCCACGATTGCAAAATCACCAATACAGTGGCTATGAAACATATCACGAAACAAAATATCCAAAGTAATCTGAAATTATAAATAAATAAATAAACAGAAACTCAAATTTAGAAAATGCAACGAATTTGTGGTGCTATACAAGAAATTCAGAGTATCAATCGCAAAGTCGTATAGATTTTGAAAAATTCCTATATTATATAATTTAACCGGAACCATTAAAGTGACATATACTGTTTCTAGATCACATAGGCAAGAAATAATAAACAGGAAATTTCCTTTTAAAACGTCATATAAATTTTGTTTCTTGTGTAACGAAAGGCAAATATCGATTTTTAGAAGTGTTGTGTTATATATCAGTCTATTTAAGTACTTTAACCACAAATTGAATAATATTACACACTATTTCCACATTAAATATTATATTTTCGGTTTGGTCCAATTAAGACACATCATAGCGGCCTATCATTCGTTATTTCACTTTGTTACATTATTGTAAATAGTTCCAATTGCAACGGGAAAATAGTTTACATGTATCTTCTAAAGAAATGCTAACTTTTATTTCTTAGGGAGGTTAGATATCATGGAGAGAAAGAACTAAGGAAGGTTACTTTGTTTAGTTTTGATGTACTATAGAATTTTGATCATAATTATGTAATGTAAATGTTTTTTATGATGTGGTGACTATGTTAATCATAATTACCATGAAGTGTATTTAATATTACAACACAATGGTATGGGACGTTAGAATTTCGGCCAGTGCACTCACGGAGACAGTGGAACCAAGCAACCAGTATAATTGTCTAATTTCATCTACAAAGTCATCTTGTCATAATTAAATTAACTTAATAATTTTAATAAGCAAATGCATACATTAAAATTCTAGTACTCGTACTAAACCTCACCTCTCTGCGATATGTCTGCCCTTCCTTGTAATTTCCGGAAGCCCGTGTAATGACGTATGCTTCAGGAAAAATTGTCCATATGCACGCATCACTTAACACGAATTTATATAAATTTATGAAGCAGACATTGTTTTAATAAGTTCAGCAATCTGGAAAAAGATAAAGTTTGTAAAGAAAGTACATTTAGAAAAGGTCTTGTCAAAATTGTGAATCTGTTTGTAAAGCATTCGTTGGCATTTTTGTGTTGATAACACAGCTTATAAAGTAGGTTTTCAAAGAAATTAAACCGTTTCCGCAAAGTATTAAAAAACAAAACTAATGTACATAATAATTAAGAAAGTCATTTCGGCGTAGAACTTACTTCGGTGTAACTAAGTTCTCTGAATTAATTTTATCACTTTCATTTAATGCTTAACTCAATTTAGAAGTCTCATTTAAATCAGTAAGGTAATGTTTGACATTTTTTGAATACCTTATTTCTATACCTTGTAAATGACTTAATTTAAATTGTATTTGATACTATCAAAATAGGTGTTTCTTTCAGGAAAAAGTTTTATCGGCTATTTTAAATCTTTAAGGGAATTAAGGGAGTAGCGTCGCTGTAACCCTGTATCTAGATTATGTTGGCACTAAATTAGTGACGAGTTTCAATACCTTCTATGTATGAAAAATCATGATATACGTCAAACATTCGTGCAACCACCACATGCATTCATTTATTTGCCATACAACTAATATCTCTCTCTCTCTCTCTCTCTCTCTCTATATGTATATATATATATATATTTATATATATACAGAGAGGTATAATACAATATAATAACATCAGTATTGTGAGTGCACTATTTAATTGAAAATAGCTTTATTAGAGCGGGTGAGGTTCAGCTTCTATTTTGCTTCTTGACCTACGATAAGAAAAGTATGATCGTAAACGTTAAAAAGTCAAGTCAAAAGGATAATCATCATTATTATATAAACACTTTACAATTAAAATGTGTTTATGTGATATCATGACTCAATGTATACGGGCGGTAATACATTCACATACTGAAAAGAAATGTTAGACGAATACAAGTGCGGTGTAAAAAGCACCCCAGTGCATGTTCAGATGTTATATGTCTGCCAACAGCAGGTGCTACGAGACTGACATCCTTTGTCTTAAAAACAATAAAATAAAAAAAGGAAGGTACTGAATCCAGAATAGCCAACCATCGTCTAGGAAAAGAAGAGCAAGTGCGTGTGTTTACGGGTTAAGAATTGGTTGTCATTGCCATACAAACTGGGAGTAGTTTAAGAATGCTAATACAAGTAAATTATTCAGCGTAGTCCATTCTATCATACTGCCCAGCTTGGTTGGAATCGTGGCGAATTGAAATAGTTCTAGTCTTGAGTACATGGGAACGGAAATGTCCGTGCTAAAACTCTTATAACGAGACCACCATCGGAGACTCCTCTACAAAAAATAGAACGCTTTAACATAATCCGTTAATACATTCAAATGTTATTTCGAACAAATATTTTAAAACACAAATCTCGTCACCATGGACCGAGCCGTTGTTTAGGGTAAAAGCGTTGACTTAGCATGGGATCGATCCCAGCGGCCGACCATCCTGACTGAGGATTTTCCTCAGTCACGGTAGAAAAATGCTGGGTTGGTACCTACGACACAGGTCCTGACCGTTTACCTTCCAACATTCTCTCCCGCCCTGAATCGTAGATGCCTAAAAGCCTTACAATAAATGCAAAGTCAATTCGTCGCCATGGAAACGGTAATTATGTTGAAAAATTAATTTGTCGCATCCTGACAAGTAATTATTGTTTCTACTATCAAGTAGAATTGGTTCAAATGTTCTCACATACATGAATATGAGTATCATAATAAAACGTTGGAATTGTCTTACAGATTCTTCTGAAGTTTCCATCTCATCGCGCACATCGTTTATTCACTTATACCACACGACTGCATTCAACTACAGCACGCAGCTACCACAGGTTGCCACAGGCTCATAATCTCCGAACACTGATACAAAATTCTGAAACCTGATATTATATCTTCTTCTTTGAAAAGGAGTGTCCGTTTATATTAATGTCTAAATTATTTTATTTATTTTAATGTAATTTTAAATACATGAGCTGCAGTGGTAACTACGTTCTAAATCTGTTGAAGAGTCGAAGATAAGATAAAGATAAGATAAAATGAATTGTATGGGCGGTAACAGCACTATGGCTTACGCCCGTCCCGATACGGGGGATGCCCCTTATCTTTGTCACGTCTAAAAATAGCTGTTAACTAAAATGATAAAAGCATATAAAAGCTAAAGATCTAAGCTCTTCAGAAAAATAAAATCGTAGTAAAAACTAAAGATGTATATGGTCTTTAGCAGAAAAGGTAAAAACGTGAAGGCTGTAAATAGGCCTTCACAAAAATAAAATAATACAACATAAAACTTAACAGCTATGGGACATAATCATCTCAGAGAGACGGAGATAAACCTGTCTCACGAACATACCTAAAAACTCTCCGCAACATACTTGGTGCATCCCCTAACAATGACGCCATGTCATTGGGGATGTTATAACGTTGTCTGAGATGATTATATCCTGGACAATCTAAAAGCACGTGACGAATACTTAAAATCACATTGTAATTATGACAACCTGGTGGATCCAATCGTCGTAACAGATATCCGTGTGTTAGGCGACTGTGTCCTATACGTAGACGACATAAAAGTACTTCTTCCCGCCTGCTATCTCGGCAAGATGATTTCCATGGAGCAACTGTTAACTTAATATCTTCCAATTTATTAACAGCTACGTCATCCCATCGTCGCTGCTATTCACTCCGTGTAACCTGCCTATAATATATCGTCATGTCCTGAAATGGGACATGATGAATATCAATGTTAGCTCCTAAAGAGGCCTCACGAGCAGCTTCGTCTGCCAATTCATTACCATGGATACCAACATGACTTGGTATCCACGAAAAGACAACCTCACCACCACCAGAGCAGATGGCGTGTGTCTTACATAGAATATCTTGCACGAGCGGATGTTTAGAATACATATTGTCGAGGCTTTGAACAACACTCTTCGAATCTGTACAAACAAGGATGCGGTTGAAACCATGAACAAGACTAAAATCCAAAGACTTTAAAATAGCATATAGCTCAGCAGTAAAAATACTGGCTTTGGGATTCAGACAAAATTGGCGGGCTTCCCCTTCTAAAACAAACGCGCATCCAACAGATTCATCTGATTTGAATCCATCGGTAAAAACAGAGATAAAACGTGGGTACTGACTCTGCAACGCAAGAAAACGTTGCTGGAATTCAATCATGGAGGTCTCCGATTTCTTGAGGTGTGACAAACAAAGATCAATCCGTGGGCGGGCAAGTGTCCACGGCGGACGGAGACTAAAACGGACAGGACAGACAGTTGGGCGGTCTGCATTCAGATTCTCCAACAACTCTGACGCTCGGATGCCAAGCGGTCGGGTAGCGTGACCACGGCGTTCATATAGGGCTCGTTGGACTGGGTATACGATTAAGTTATGTGCTGGGTGTCTTGCCAAAGATGATATCTTAGCAAGGTAGCTCAACACATAGTACATCCTATGAATCTCGAGCGGTGGTTCAGCGGCATCGATACAGAGACTGGTGACAGGACTTGTGCGATACGCGATAGTGGAGAGTCGAATTCCAGCACGATGGACACTATCCAGCGTATGTAACGCTGAAAATCGTGCAGAGGAATAAGCGTGACAACCATAGGTAAGCTTAGATAAAATAAGTGCGCGATAAAGGCGCAACAAGGTTGTACGATTAGTACCTCAAGTGAGATGACTTAAAACACGCAATAAATTTAGAGCTCTCGTACAGGAAATTTTAATTTGGCGAAGGTGACTACGCCAATTTAACTTGGTATCAAATAATAAACCGAGGTATCGTACCTTCTCGACGAACTGGAGTTGTCTGTCTCCAAGAAAGAGATCTGGGTTAACCAAACAAGTTCGTTTACGGCAGAAGTGTACACAGACTGTCTTCGTTGGTGAAAAACGAAAACCAGTCTGGTGTGACCAGTCAACAAGACGGTTAAGCGTCAACTGGATCTGCCGGGCGGCGAGGTTGATATTCGCAGTTTTACAGAGAATCGTCAAGTCGTCGACATATAAAAGACCTAGTACAGGAGTTCGAATAGAAGCCATAACACTATTCACTGCAATAGCGAACAGTGTTACGCTCAGCATACTCCCTTGAGGTACGCCATTCTCCTGTAAATAACGCTCTGAGGAACGATCAATAACACGGACACGAAAATAGCGATCGCTAATAAAATTTGTTATAAAATGGGCCATGTGGCCCCTTATGCCCCAATCATGAAGCTGGCGTAGTATGCCATATCTAAAGGTGGTATCATAGGCCTTCTCTAAATCAAAGAGCACAGTAAGAACATGTTCATTCCGGAGGAATGCGTTCTGCACAATAGACTCTAACCTGACAAGATGGTCCACAGTTGATCGATACTGGCGAAACCCACACTGATCATTAGAAAGCAAGTTTTTATGCTCCAAGTACCACATTAGGCGTCGGTTTATCATTCTCTCAAAAAGCTTGCATACGCAGCTAGTGAGAGCAATAGGCCGGTAACTTGTGGGGTTTAGTTTATCTTTGTCAGGTTTCAGAATCGGAATGACAATAGCTTCTCGCCAACTAGATGGGAAGGTGTCAGTCCTCCAGATCTGACTATAGAGATTTAGTAAGAAGACCTTTCCTTGGGAGGGAAGGTGTCGCAGCATTTCATAGTGAATATCATCCAGTCCATTGAATGTGTTTCTAACATCCTGCAAGGCAGTTTCAAGTTCCCACTCGGTGAAAGAGACATTATAGTGTTCTAAATTAATAGAGTGAAACCGTAGAGGTATTATCTCTGCCTGTAGTTTAATGTTTACGAAGTTAGCACTATAGTGCTGAGAGCTGGATATTGCTGCGAAGGCTGCTCCTAGAAGATTAGCTATCTCTTCTGGGTCAGTCTGCAACACATTGTTCTGCTTCAGAGCAGTTAGTGGCTCGGAGCGACAATTTCCTTGCAAACGTCGTGTTTGTTTCATGAGACGTCGAATATAAGCTTGTGACTGTCGAACTGCATTCAAATTTGCCGCTGTAGGATATCGGTTGAACACCCGTAGAGCGCGACTGCGCCGTCGCCGTGCTACTTCGAGCTCATCGTTCCACCAGGGAACAGAACACCGACGTGGCGTTCGGCCAGACTGAGGGATGGAACATCTGGCAGCTTGCAAGATTTCACGGTTGAAGTACTCAACCGAATCATTCAGGGGCAAATCTCCTTGATCAACTAGGTGGACACGAGTGGCATATTTAGTCGAGTCAGCACGCTTCAGATGCAAATGCGGTAATTTGTGTGGTGCTTGATAAAGGTTTAAAAAGTCTAAAATAACTGGGAAGTGGTCACTACCACATAGATCGTCATGTACACGCCATGCCAGCATGGGTGCAACAACTGCACTGCAAACAGACAGATCTATCGCTGAGTATGTGCCACTTGCCAAACTAAAATGCGTGTTAGCACCAGTATTTAATAATACTAAGTTTGAAGCGTCAATAAACGATTCAACTATTCCACCGCGGACATCTGTACGAACACTACCCCAAATAACATTATATGAATTAAAATCGCCAGCTAAAATTATAGGTTGGGGTAACTGCTGCAAGAGATTCTGAAGGTCAAGGAGCGTAAAGTCTTGTTCCCTTGTGATGTACAAATTCAGGATTGTGACATGCTGTTCAAGGTGGAGGCGAACAGCAACCGCCTGTAGGTTCGTAGCAATGTGGACAGGTGTAGAATACAACGTGTCAACAACACCAATTTGCAACACCGCCACAGTGGGGAAATCTGTGCGATAAAATGTATAGTTTCTTAAGATCACAGATTCAGTTTTAAACTTGGTTTCCTGAAAGCAAACTACAGCAGGGGAAACATCTGATTACAAGACTTGCAGTTCTTCATAGTGGGAATGAAATGCGTTAAGATTCCATTGGAGCGTAGCCATTGGGATGAAGATTAATAAATATATTACCTTTTCAGTCAAGGTTTATTAAATTTCCCTCCCTTTCCGACTACAGTATACTCCGAGTCTATCAGATCGTCCTCAATCATATCTGATTTGAGGGATGAATTTGGCGCATTAAGGACAGGTGGAGAATTTTGATGCGCTAGTTGAGTAGCAAGCACAGTAGTGAGACGTTTGATGCTCGTCGCTAGTGGTGACATGCGACAAGATCGTGAAATTTTACTGGCACGAACAGTAGATACTGCCCGTAGAGTCCTAGGAGACATTGGTCTCTCAGCATGCATCGGGATAACTTGATAAGTCTCTGAGGCTTGGCGATTACGTGGTAATTTATCAGATTGAGGTCTCTCAGTCTGAGTTGAGACATCAACTGTCTGGGTGCCAACCGAGACAGTTTTAACTGGTAATCGTGCTGCTACCGTGCAAAACGCACCAGATGGAAGGGTGCGTTGAGACTCTTTTACGCGACGTTTTGCATCTCCAGCAGATATTTTCTCAATCACCATCAGCTCTCTAATTCGTTTTTCCTCTTTAAAGACCGGACAGTCACGCGACCAGGCCGTGTGATCACCCTTGCAGTTAACACACTGAGGTTTCAGTGATGTGCAAGGAGCCGTACCATGGCAACTGGTACCGCATATTGCACATACAGCAGAGGTCGCCTTACACGACGTGCTGGTGTGTCCATAGTGCTGACATTTAAAACAGCGGAGCGGACTCGGTATATACGGACGGACAGGTAACCAATAGATTGCTGCCTTCACGTCCTTGGGGAGCTGTCGCATGGCAAACGTCAAAATTAACGAACTCGTGGGTTGAAGTTCTCCACTCTTTCTGGTTTTAATGCGCCTAACATTGACGACACCTTGGCTGACAAGTTCATCCTTGCTCTCTTCTTCAGGGACATCTTGCAAGTCCCAACAATATATTACACCCTGACTATAATTTAGTTGACGATGCGGTTCAACTTGAACCTCGAATTGTCCTAGGGTCTTCATTCTCAAGAGATTAGTTGACTGCTTGTTAGTTGACGTCTCCACGAGCAAGGTGCCTTTGCGAAGCTTTTTAACAAGTGCAAGTTCGCCGGCGACATAATGCAGTTGTTTTTGTATAATGAAAGGGGGATTCAAAGCACCTGGATTTTCTGCTTCATTCTTTACTTTAATAACAATATATCGTGTGATAGTCGGTACGATATTTGTCTGTTCCTCTACTTCGATTTTTTCTGCTGTGTCACTGGTTGTTTCTTTAACTATATGCGTCTTCTTTCTATTATCTTCAGTGACTTTCTCTTCATTCTGTCTCTTTTTCTTCTTCTTTTCCTTTTCTGTGCGCGAAGGCGACTTGTTATTATGTGGTGGAGTCATGATGAATATTAGCCGTAAATGCCCACACTTCTCCGTCTTCGTTCTGAGGAGCGAACGAGGCTGCCGGGTACTACCCTCATCACCCTTGTCAGCAAGCTGGAAATCGAGGCGAAGTCCAATGACTTGGCGTCGAAATCACTTGTACTTCCGACTGATGGATACTTGGGACACCCACTTCCCCGAGTGTTGGCGAGACCACAGGTCCGAAGAGCTCCCCCAATGGCGCACTTCCCAGTCTCAACGAGCTAGACCATCCAAGAATCTGCTGTTAAGAACTAGGCACTATCCAATGGTTCCGCCCCCTTTCCTCGGGTCCCAGGGGCCAGCGTCAATGAAAGTACATCCTATCACATCCTTGAGCATTGCGTGGAGGTGCAAGTCGCAGCACAAGAGGAGATGAAATAATGAGTCATGAATGGATGAAAAATGGGGTGAATGTAAATGAAATCCTCTCGACTGGTCCTACTTTCAAGCAGCGTAGATGTTTAGCTGCGAGGGCTGATTGCAGCCAGCAAAAGCCAGCTGGACGATGGGGTCGCCAATTCCCTACGCCATTGTTGGCTGATTGCAACCAGCGTAAGCCGACTGGACGATGGGGTCACCATTTCCCTACGCCGTATACGAGCAGCGATGGTCTGCTGCTCGGGCTATGTGATGATGCATCACGTTGCGGTCCGTAGACCTGCGATGAGGTCGCCAATTCCCTACGCTAGTGGGAAGTAAAAATTCTCAACAGAGAAGCACTCTGGCCCTGCTGTTGGATTTCCCATAGGCAGCAACGATGTTAGCAGCTGCCAGGGCTGATTGCAGCCAGTAAAACTGACTGGGCGATGGGGGCGCCGAGGAAGAGTCGAAGAGTCCAGGTTCCTAGCAACTACTCTAGGAAAGGCGGTGAATATGGCGTTTGTTCTAGGGACCATTGAAGCTAACGCGTAATGAACATGGTAAAAATCTTAGTAAGTATTGTTGGCGCCATTACTCGAAACTACTTCACTACTTCAACGCTGTCTGTTATTGTATTCGTACAATGGTCGTAGTGAAGCGGTATGCACCGGTATGGATACCGGACCGTCTCTGTTTTTTTTCAGAGTTAAATTATACCGTTACTTAAACACACACTATACCTGTTCTTATATCACTTTCTGATTTGTCTAGGTAAATATTAGGAAAACATACCGTCTCTCTTTCTTTCCCACTTCGAACACTGAGCACAGAAACCTATACAACTATATGTCTTCGGGTTTGATGCCAACCCTGAAGCTCGAAACCACCTAAGAAGAGAGAAAAATTAGTGAACACTGTTCCAATTAACATGTGCAAATGACCCTCCGTGGGAAGATTACTTCAAAAGAAACAATATTCTCACCTACAAAAACTTTTTCCCAGGATTTTTCAGTTGTTTCATTAGGTGAATAACACAAAAGTACTCAAACTTAATGAACTGGCTATTAGATTCGCGGTGATCTATGCACCGACAAAGTTCAAAGAATTATAGTACATCAAAATATAAGCCGGCCACAGTGCCTCAGTTGGTAGAGCGCTCACCTCTAGTGCTAGGCTTGTCGGATCGATCCCTGCTCATTCCATGTGGGCTTTGTGGTGGGCAAACACCGTGTGCGTGGGTTTTCTCGGGGTGCTCCCGTTTCCTCCCACTTTCTTCATTCCACCAATTCATCTCATCATCCGGCCTGAGCCATAGTTGCCTTAAGGTCTTAAAATTAATTCAAAATGAAGATATAAGGAAGGACGTCTGTCACCGACATGGAATTTCTGCTGCTTTTTGGAGCTAACGTCATGTGGCTGCTATCGTCAAACTTCAAATCTTCTCCATCCAAAACTCCATATTCCAAAATTGTACAGGGAGTGTATATGGTATTCTTTAAAGGAAGTAAACGATTCCCAGAAGGTCGTACGTAGAGGGAGATCGTAATGAACTTGAATTAGACGCCTTTCTCTATGAGTGAAGATGTTATACGTAATCACCATTATCCAAGCACGTAAATGCATTCTGTGTCATTGATAATAAATAAACAAAGGATCCGATAAATGTATGAAATTCTTATTTTTGATTGCTATTAAGCCACGAATTCAAATATCATTTGGCTTATGGATTCTTATTGAGATATCCACTTGGTAGAAACGAATTAGACTTACTTGCTGGATAGCAACAGCGAGTTACTCATGTTTATTATGACCAAGCTTTACTTCAGAGAATTTATGAGTAACCCTTACTTCGCTGGGAATCTCTTGCTCATCCATTACACCATTTTGGAATATAAATTTTGAGTAAAGCGGATTCGAGGTCTTTAAGGAAAGTACTCCTCATCAGCTTTCTTGTTAACATTGTTGGGTTAAAGAACTTCTAAAATTCATTCGTCCACGCTTTTGACCACCTGAAGATCGAAAACGCGGCCAAATTTAAAACTGATCACCAAGGCCTTTATCATTATATGTTTATGTACAATTGACGGTCCAATTCTGTTTCACGTTAATGATCCACACGAAGGATATCTATATCCGCGACATCACTATATACATTTAAACACGAACTGAATGTCCACTTCCTACAAGGAACAGAGAAAAATCATTACATACTGCTATAATACTTTAAATATTTTCCAGTAGATCATGCTAATAGATATAGAAGCCTTACCTCTTAAATATATCCTATTAGCCAAAATTAAACACCACTATTAAATTGAATACATTGCAAAAAACTTAATTTTATTACAACATTCGTAGTCTACGGAAATCATCACACGATATCTCTTTATATAGACAAGTTAGAGTGAACAGATTCTCGAAGGACAACAGCACAATGGATAGGAGAGACAGAGGATACTCCAGTCTACCCTGTTAAATCTCCCGCCCTTGAGCTGGTAAATGAAGGTTATTTAAATACAATAGTAATATATCTGTTTATTGCACGCTATCCAACACTAAATGGAGAGTATTTATATATCCATCAGTATTTATTCCATCATGACATGAAAATAATGAATAACATAGAAACATTTATTATGTATTTATTTGATAAAGCCCAACGATTACTGCATTAACCTTTCTACAAACATCATCACATGTTCCTTTTTATTGTCATTTACATGTCTTATTGAAAACTCGTTATAAAGCTGTTGAAATCAAATTAAACAGTACCAGTATATATATATATATATATATATATATATATATATATATATATTTACTTTGCGAACATTTGACGTCCATACATTGTCGTTCTAGCATTACATTTGGCGTCCACGAACATTTGGCATCCGTATATCGGACGTCAAATTGTCGCCCCATAGAAAAAGTAAATGTATATATATTTTTTTGTTTCTGACACATAAATTCGAATGCTCTGTGATAATGGAGGAGACTGTTTAAAGATAATAATTTTTACTATAAAATTAAAGCTTCTAGAATAAAATAAAAAAAATCGACTGGATGCCAAATTGATATATTTTTTTAAAATAATATACATTTTGTAGTTCGAACTTCTGCCACTAGGAGGACTACTGTCGGTTTTGTATACTTTCTAAGAATATACACCGTACATTTTAAGAACATTTGACGTCCACGGGTTTGGCAACATCGCAGTAGAACTGAAGCGAATATATTCCGTACAAATACCTAACAATCTGGCATCTTTCCGTAACCATTGGTTACTTAGAGGTTCAATAGGGAGGGAGATACTATATTGAAACAATGATGACAAAGATGTTATCAGTCATTGTCTTACATTGTCAAAGCATGGCATAAACAAGATCTTAGAAGAAATTTTTCCTGCATTACTAATTCATTAGTTAGCAGTTATTTTTTTTCGAAAGTGTAGCTTAACAGTAACATCAATGCTCAATTTACACCGATAAACACCAATGGGGGGAAGGAGCTCCGAACCCCATACCTCTGATCATTTTAATTAGCCTTACAACAAAACAATCAGGCAACATACGTATAATTGTATATCTTAGAAAGTTATAGATCACAAAAATGAATTTTAAGTTATCTTTCAGAGGCGTAGCCTAAGACTACTACTCCCCCCCACGTTCAACGGAAAATGCTTTATTTTTGGTGCCATTATTTGAACAATTTAACAAAGAAAAGGTTTCGATTAGTTACCGAAATGTCCTAATTTATTTAGTGGCGAACTGAGAGAGGGAGCATGGTGGCCACGCGCTCTCTCCAGGAAAAATGCGTTATATTTCAATAATTTTAATAACAAAAAAAAAAAAGGAACACGATTTTTTCCTAACCAACCTAAGTTTTCTATAAATATCAATTTTAGGGGAATAACGGTGTCAAGTTTCATGGCAAAAAGCAATATAAAGATAAATACGATTCATTTTTGGCAAACACACAGTGGGAAAATATCCCTGGTCTATTCTACCTGCGTCCCCTGCTCATGAAAATCCTGGATCTGCCACTGTTCTCTTTCTAAAATAACGTTTGACAAAAATATTACTCTAATTTACATTACATGAATGTAGAATTTATACTAGGATACTATTTATACTATTTCTCAGGAATGTTTCGGAAAATCTTTAACAATGTATGTCCATTTATTCCTATGAATCTGGTAGAAAATTTCGACTATTCTTTTTTATTATTATTATCATTAATGTAACAGTAATTAGCGTCAATTTAAATATAATTTAGAAAGAGCAGAACGTAAATGTTGCGTATACTGATTCGCAGTTTATAGTATAACGTAGTTCGGTTTCCATAATTGAAATATTTTCATATTCACACTTACTGGTATTCTATATATCCTAACTAAAGCTTTATATTACTTTAAAATCGTAATGTTTTTCACTCTATTTCAGAATATCATTTCTAATTTAAACTCCAAATTTATAACTTAACAAACTATGTTAATATCATAATAATATTCTTGTTCTTGTACTGATGTCGGAAAACCTGCGTACCCATTTGAAACAAGTAAAAGGACGGCAACTTTTTAAGGTCTATCTCTTTTGAGACTCTCGATATCTCGAGACCAGACCGAGACTAACGTGTTGAGACTCGAGACCGAGAAGAGACTGAGGTTTACAATCGAGACCGAGACGAAGACCGGAATTTTCAGATCGAGACGAGACCAAGACTATTCTAGAAAATTCGAGACGAGAACGAGACTGATGCCAGTCTCGTCTCGTCTCGTCTCGATACCATCCCTACTGATATCTTCCTGTTCCGTCTCGTCAATATGGATAAAATACGTTAATAGCGTATTAACAAAATGTAAAGCGTTCTGTTTCATGACAATTTCCATTTCGAACCCTGGAGAAAGGTAAGTCCATTTTGATTCCGGTCATTTAGGTTTGCTTCTCCTTTTTTTTTAATGGCAATGTCGTTTCTCTCTTCAGCAGCTGAACAGTGGGCCGGAAATGGTTATTTATGGCTAAAGTGGTTCGTTCTTTATATGAGAAAAAAAAAGAGCTTCGAAGAAAAGCGAGCTGAGAAACGTCTTGTTGAACTTCGATCTGTTTTTTTTTTCTAACTGTTCAGTAGTAATACATAGATAACTTTGTAATATGCATTTGTGTGTGTGTGAATATGTGACTGGGTCAAACTTTCTGTTTTAATTAGGAAACGTATGCGCAAGTACCAACCAGACCCTTGATTACAGCTATTTAATCAAGACTAACCTGCCTTTAATGTCATTCCTTTACTATGTCATTTTGTAAGCGTTCATGTTTTATGCTTTTATGTAATCTTTTTGTTCTTTGTTTTTATGTATACAGTTTATATATGTATCTCTTCAGCGTCAGCTGAATCTCGCCCACGTTAATAAAAAATGTTTGAAAATGTGCCTGCACGCCTCCCCTTTCCTGGCTACTAGCCTGCCACAATTAGTAATGATTCAAGTAAAATGCTTCCTCTTTCAAACATTAACATCGCCACAGTCTGATTTTAGGTCAAACCAAAAATTACATTAAATTTTACACATGTCTTTGCATTTGTGAACGGGGTGTGCTCACATAATGCAGCAACTTTTTCTGTTGCAGCCCACATACAGAAAGGACACCTGATAGCTAAAACGTCAAAATTAGTTATATCCACACTCTCAGTTATAAGTAACGGTACTATGAGTACCGAGCAGTGGCCTCATTTAGGGGCGCAGGGGAACAATTACCTCCCTGAGTTTGAGAATACTTTGTATAAATGTCCTAAAACTTATTTTTTTAAAAGTTAAACCGACATAAAAACAAACTGAAAAGTAAAGAAAATTTTATTATTTATTTCAATTTCGATTTTTGTATAAGTTAGGAACTAAATTTAAACTAAAACAACTTGTAATGCGCTGCTGAGTAATGTGAGTTAGTGAATTTTAATTGTATGTTATAGTAATTAATTTGGAGCCGACCTTATAC
>JAGDQP010001667.1:0-52834 GCA_022664845.1 Lepisma saccharinum
TTAACCAAAATCTCACTGCAGCACTACACCACCATGCTATCCATCTGCACCCTCCCACGGGGAGCTGCGGCCCCAAAGGGAAGGTTTGCTCCATTTATCGTTTGCCCCACTCTTGGTCATACACCTTCAAAGAAAATTTAGTTTCTCTACCTTCAATGATTTGGAAATTGGGTTTTTGGGGCGGCCATTTTGGATCCAAGTTGACGACATTTTGAAAGTTTTATATTGTCGTGACCTACTTGTGATGGTACACCTTCAAGTAAAATTTCATTTATCCAGCTCAAACGGTGTGAAAATGGGATTTTGGGCGGCCATTTTGGATCCAAGATGGCGACTTTTCCCAAATGTTGTAATATTTCCCCAAAACTACTTGTCATAATGCACCTTTATGCCAAATTTCGTTTCTCTAGCTCAAACGGTGTGGAAAATGTTTTTTAGGTTCGCCATTTTGGACCCAAGATGGCGTCTTTGGATACATCATGTAATATTTTAGTAACATACAAGTGATAGTGTACAGTGTTACCAAATTTGATATTTCTAGATGCAGCCGTGTATTCTATACAACAAATGGTTCGGCGGCCATTTTGGATCCAAGATGGCGACTTTTTCGACATTTCGTAATATTTTCTTGAACTACTAGTGACAATACACCTTTATGCCAAATTTTGTATCTCTAGCTCAAACGATATGGAAAATAGATTTCTTACTTCCGCCATTTTGGATCCAAGATGGCGCCTTTGAACTCATTAGGTAACATTTTCGTAATCAAACACTGATGATGTACCTTTACGCCAAATTTGGTTTTAATAGCCACAGCGGTTTAGGCTGTGTATTCTATACAACAATGGGTTCGGTGGCCATTTTGGATCCAAGATGGCGACCGATTTTGCTCATTAACGAACTTAACCGAGCTATTAAGCCTAGAAACAACATATAAAAATTTGGTTAAAATATCTTCAAAATTATGGCCGCTAGCGTGTTAATATATAAATATACATGTATATATACATATATATAAATATATACTTTCATATTGTACCGATCTCAATAGGTAGAATTTTCTTCGAAATCTACCTAAAAATTGGTATATGTGCATAGCTTCTGATGCTAAGTAATGTGCTAATGAGAAATGTGGTCAACTGTGACCTCTAGAAGGTCACTTGTGACTTTTGCGAGATAAGCGCTAGTTTCAACAACTTATCGTACATGATTAATTCTATCGATAAAGGCGACAACAAATACACAAATAAAGGATCGACCGAAGATTTCATTTCAGCAAAATTGAAAGGTCAGAAAAAAAAATGTCACAAGAGGTTAAAGGTCACGGAGCTTAAGTGTCGTGTTTCATACAAAGACTATTAAAGCATTCGGCTTTTGAAACAATTAGTTGAGTTTCTATAAGATATAAAATTAAAATTGACATGTGACTTACGAGAACCAAAACTTGACTCCGTGACCCTCAGCAGGTTATCTGTGACCTTTTAGAGATTGTACGCCCCTTGCAACAGCTTATGGTACAAGATTAATTCTGTCAAAGAAGATGACGACGAATACACAAATAAACGACTGAATGAGGTTTCTTTTCAGCAAAACAAAGGTCACAAATACAACAACAAGTCAAACGTCAGAAAGCTAAAGTTTTTTATGGGGGAATTTTTACTACTATGAAACCATGCGACTTTTTAAACACTGATATGAAGTTTAAAGCAAGAATGGCATTACAGTATGAGAAAGGAAAGTGTGACTTTATTTGGTTACCTACGATCTTCGTAGAATTAACGTTATTTCCAGGGAAATTGTGAACTGTGGAAGCCTTGTAATTGTTCATTATGTTCATGTACTGAGGTAGAAACGCTTTTTTGGCTTCAGAGAAATCAGTAATATTTCAGAGTAGTGTATTATGCAGCTAAGGAGCTTAAGGACTGACTGGCGTTAGTCAAATACCGTTACGGCACTTATCTGCTAAGACAAAACCACCACAAAAAATATCGCCCATACGTGTCCCTTGTGCTATTGAACCATTTCAAAATGAAACTGTCTTCGAATGAAGTTATTGGTGTCGTTGAAACCGCTCTTTCTTTTCTAAAAAATGTGTGCACATAATTATTTCGTGGATGCTTTCTAATGGGAATTAGGAAGAGGCGAAGAAACTCCACGGGAAACAAGCTGCTTCCCTGTATGTAGAAAGGGATGCTCGGTTATTGTTTGTTAACAGTCTCTTCGTGGCTTTGAGGCATAAACATCTTCTGTTTACGTTTTGGGCACACGTTAAATATCTGTGTTTCATTTACAAGGGTGGTTTGGTGTTGTTCGAACAAATAATCTAGTTGAAGAGAGACTGAGGCCCTTGATTGTTGATCTTGAATCTTAAATGCGTCAGTGATTCTTGTGTTTAGTTGTGATTTTTCTAACAAGAACTGTTGAATTTATTTTATTTTTGCTATAGTCATATGCGTTTGCAAGTGTGTATCATATTGCCGGAATGGATACTCTTTCAAAGGAACAGCGTGCAGATTTGCTAGAGTGGTACGTTCTGAGTGGGAAGTCGGTCACACAAACACGAAAAAAGGCGTTTGTACAGTGGGATGTGAAAATAAGCCACACACAACTTATTCGTCTGTATGAACAGTTTCGAAATAACTGTTTCAATAAGCAGCAACTTTCTCGGCGACAACGACAAGCCGGTCGACCAGCAACTGTCTCTACCGACGAAAATAAACGCAAAGTGGTTCGTTCTGTGCTTACTTCACCCAGAAAATCTATACGACGTCGAAGTGTTGCACTTAACGTTACAAGAAGTTCACTGAATAGGATATTGCAGGGCGTACAGAATGCAGATTGTACATAAATTACAAGAAGCAGTTTACGGTGCCAGAATGTTAATTTGTAACTGATTTATAGACAAATTAAATGAAAACCCTATGCTTCTATTTCAAATTATAATGTCTGATGAAGCTAAGTTTTTCTTAAATGGAATGTACAAACTGTAAATCAACATTACAACCTTCAGGTGTTGGGGAAGCTTCGTGAAAACGTTCGAAAAAAACGGCCTCAGTTGTGGAAAAGTGGCTGGATCTTGCATCAGAATAATGCACCCGCCTACAAGGCACTATCCGTACAGCAATTTTTGGCTAGAAAAAACATTGCAGTGTTAGAACACCCGCCATACTCGCCTGATTTGGCACCCTGTGATTTTGTTTTTGTTCCCGAAAATCAAATCTCAACTGAAAGGAACACATTTTACCTCCGTTAATGAGGTTAGAAAGAAAGAAAAAAAAAACGGAAAACGTACTAAAGACCCTTGCAGAAGATGACTTCCAGGGATGTTACAAACAATGGCAGCGACGAATGATGAAGTGTGTTGAAGCAGAGTGGGACTACTTTGAAGGTCACACCACCAACAGGAACCAATAATGTAAGTGCTTCAGTCCGTTTTTTTTTGTGTCACACATCGTAGTTATCATTCTTACAGATAATACCTTAATTTTATTGTTTTCTGAATGTCAGGTTGTAAAAACATCGCTATTTTAAAATATAAAAAAGGAAGGTCTAAGTTACTTGCATTTTCCTGTACAATTTTTAAAAAATGGTATATAGGAAAATCTATCATATCCACGAAATACATTAAGGGATTTTTTTAATCCACCAAACAGAAGCATAGTACACTGCATAAAAAAAGCTTCTGTTCAGCCATTTCGACATGAGCTCTGAAGCAGTATTGACAGGTTTATAAAATGCCATTTATTGATTTAAAAAAAAAAGTAGAATATGCATGCACTCTTCAGACACCTGTCGTTACAATGGTTTCCGTTGACTTTTGCAAAATTTAGATTTAAAAAACAGAAAACATGTGGTGAGACCATTACAGGCTTCTTATAGGCATGGCAAATTTGTGAATATGTCATATAGGTGACAGGTATTCCATGAAAGTGAACACATCCTAGATGTTATTTGTTTTAATTAAATAGTATGAAATTTCGAAAATATAAGTTATTCCGAGATTCTGCAGTTTGTACTAAATGTTTAGTTATTAATTTCGAAAGTATGAATAGTCTCTGAAAAATATTGATTTTTCAAATGGAAAAAATTCAGGAATATCACAGAAAATGTAGTATGTACCAGCACAAGAATGAATTTAACAATAAGTTTGCTTTCTCATATTCATAACGCTCCTAGAACAATATAACTTAACTACATTCAGTTGCCACGGCATAAATCTATACAGAAAATTAAATCAGAATATATATATCTTTTCATTTTTGTCCCTTTTCCAGTACGGAACTTTCAATGAGTCATATTTATACTGTTACATATTAGTATGTTAGAAAGAAATAATTATGAGCACAGTCTTGTGTTTGTTACAAAAGTTGCTCTAGTGAAGAATTCAAGAAGGATTAGCTGGACTAAGCCTTATTCAGAAGCATAGCTGATTTAATGGTGTGAACATTGCTATACATTAAGTATTTTAAAATAAACTTTCAATCAAATATATGAAATATAAGCTGAAAACGAATTCTAATAACCTTGTAGAGAAAAGAATATCACACCTTACTTAATTGCAAAGCATAGCATTTTTAAACAAAGGTTGCATTCGGAAATGACGAAATTCTTGCGTTCTGCTGATTAGAAACTAAGGTTAATTCAACATACAACATAGAACTTGTTTAGAAGTAATACCAGTATAATCGAGACGGACCGAAGTTCATAGTTACTAAAATGGCCCATACAAAAATAAGGGTTACCAAACTTTTAAATGTCACATTCATGTTAACATGTGTCACTTCCGTGCCAGTGAAAGAAATAAAGTTAAATTCTGAAAATATGTTCCTTGATCTTAACACATTTATATGTTCATAACACAAAAACTAAAGTTATAAAATTAATTTTTATTTCAAACGACGTTTAATATTGTTTTTAAAAAATGGGTCATGGAACTGCCCAGTAATTTCAGGATGGCCCATACATATGGAGATCCATCATACCAGAACGTAGAGAGAAACTGAAGAGAAAGAAGACTTATGTAACTTCTTAAAAATATTAATGAAGATAAATCTAAGCCAAATTAAAGAAAAAAACGCGGGATTAGGATAAATGGGGAGGGCGGTTTTTCGTCCTGCTGATTGACTTCGTGAATACATCTAAAATGTCAATAACAATGGACCAATTCGTACACCTCCCTCTCCGTTATGGAAAGCACGAACAATTTAACGGGGAGCATGATTCACTATATTATTATACACCGTATTTACTCTCAAATTCAGATTTTGTCCTTTTTTTTCAGTAGGCGCAGAACGTCGAGAACGAAAGAAAAACCCATTCGTCTTATTTTCCTTATGATATTATCCGGTTCTACACGTAGACAACAATGTTTTCTCTTAATAAACCGCAAAAAACACTTAGTAATTTCTTACGTTTTTTTCTTTTCTTTGCATAACTTCAGTAATTGCGAGGTAAGAGCGGGATTTCGAACTACTTCGGCTTGCTCAACTAAATTATCGACAGATTTCTGCAGCTCTTCCGCACACTTCTCCAGCCAAAGCTGCTTCAATTTTATTTCTTCCAAACGTTTTTGTTCTTACTAAAGTGTTTTATTTTATTCATCCTTTCTACAATTCTTGTGCGTTTATCCTGCAGATAACATATAGTACACGCAGTCAAACTAGCAACGGCAGCGTGTAACAACTTCTTATTTTTCCAAACCAAGTTTCAACTTAATTTCATTTAAAAAAAAAAAAAAAAAGCCTGGCAATGCACCATTCTTCATTTTGATCATTTACTTCCAAATGCTTATTAACAGAAAATCTGCGCTGCATTGTTACTCGACATTATTTTATCGTAGCTGTTATGACTTATGACATAAGTAAAGACCAAGGTCTCGAAACAATAGAATTAAATTCAACGAACTTTGGTATATCCCTTGAAACAGAACAAAGAAAATTTTGATATTACTTAAGAAAGACATATAACAACAGTTTCACTCCATTTTTTTTGTGTGTGTGTGTGTGCGGGGAAGTATGTTAAGGATAGTACTGAGGTAAGAAGTACATATAAGAATGATAATCTGTATTGACAATAAAGGAGTGTTCAGAACAGTAAGATTCTTTAAGAGACGCATAAAGGCAAACGTATGCAATTTCCAGGGACTGTACCGGAGAAAAAGCTCCAGCCGTTCATTGCCTCGTTCGATGCTTCCAAGCATCCACTCTGACAGGATTTATTTCTTACCCTCTTTAAAAAATATGTCAGTTTTGCGTACATACCTCAAAAACAACAAAGTTTTTGTGATTTGACAAATATCTGGTGAATTTACTCATTTCTACTCTCTCACCAACTTTAAACACCAGTATCTTTGGTAAACTATTTTATATGGACCAGTCTAGTAACTGTTGACCTCGGCCCGTCATGTTCGAGTTAAAAGACACCCGTGTCTCTGCCGGGACTCGAACCCGGGACCTTCGAGTCGTTGGCCTAACGCCTTAGACCGCACGGCTACCCGGTCGGCAAACGCTCGTATCTCAACACCACACAATTTGCCGATTTCCATTACTCATTTATAATTAGCATTAAACAAGGACCTTGTATATCAGAAATCCTCACTTACACGTAAGGCAAAATTCTCGCAAGTACTTTAGCAACTCTATATGGTTGCATATTCATGCGTTAGAAGGTAAGGAAATATATACCTTTTTCCTTACCTTCCAACGCATGAGTATGCAACCATGTAGAGTGGCGAAAGTACTTGCGAGAATTTTTACCGTAACAAGTGCAATATCGTATATAGGGAGGATTTCAGACATACAAGGTAAAACCACGATTTAGTCCTCTTCACGCAATCCATTCATTCATTCAGCATTAAACAAGCTTTAGTTTTAGTTCTCTACATAATACATTCGACCAAAGCATTAGTTTATCGGGTGCTTTCACTGAGAGAAGCAACCATATCAGATTCAACGTACTTTGATACAACGTTGTCTGGACGTATACAATGCCACAATGATTACAATCTGTTCCATAAACGACCAAAATTCACCTATATTGATTTCTTTTTTCACGTCCTTCAAGTACGAAATTCAAAGACCTTCCACGACCAACCACTGAATTTCACGATTTAAAGGTCTGCAAAGCGTGTTGCAACCTTATAATCGGTGAAAAGTGTGTTTCAATAGTGAAAATCACTACTATAAACCATGGTTTTAAAGTACAGGAACTGACCTAGATCTTCTTTTGTAACAGACACCCGCGCTCCAGGTTTCTTTAGGCTATTGGCTTCGTCGTCTCCAGTTAATCGCTCAGCGGCTTTCAACAGAACAAGAGGTTCGGAGGGCAGAATTTTCTCGGCTGCAATCACTTTTCCGTTGGCTGCTTTAGCAACTTCTTCTCTCATAACCAACTCAGCAGGTTTAAGTAGAGTAGCCTGAATTTTCTTCTTAAGTGTGACTGGGACTAATGGCCAGATAGGCCCTGTCTAAATGAACAAAAACAAGTAGTTAATGGTGATAATACAAATTAAGTCAAAATCTACACATTCAAAACATGAATTAACAAATTTATTGATACTGCTCTGTTTCCTCCTTTCTTCTAGCCTGAGCCATAGACGCCTTAAGGCCATAAATAAACTATAACAGCAAGATATTTCATGATGAACTTTATTTACGGATATTTCTGCTGATTCAGTGGAACGAACTTCCACGCTTGAGTGGATATAGACAGTTGACCAAAGCGCATGCAATCACTCAATACTGGTGGTGCCGACTTCAAGTTGGAACCCAGGTTCGAACCGAGGACCGTTCCAACATATATTTTTGTGTTCATTTCTAAAGCTTGTCATGCTTACGTGAGTTATGTCTTGTTCTCCCTCCGTTAAGTTCATGCAATAAAAAATATAAATGAAACACAAAATTTTTAAACAAAGGCACTAACTTCATCGAATGACACAGACTGGAATGCTGAAATAAGCGTAATGACACGTAACGTTTTTCATTCTAGGGAAGATTCTCAATTTCATAAAATGATCATTGGCATGCTTCAAACCATATCTATCACACAATTTCGTTTTTAGTAATTATATGGAACGTGATACGATTTTTATGAATTATGACCAAAAAAAAAAAAAGCACATTTAAATGAAATTACTACGTAAAAACACTCACCAGTGAATTATACTTTGCAATTGTGTAGTGTAAATGAAATAACTTTATGATACAAGTGACATTGTACGGCTCGACGTTATACTGACCACCATGGATGGAATTATGAAAAAGGTAACTTTGATCAGTGGTTCCCAAACTTGGCGTGGGTAAAACAAGTGGTGCCGTATAGATCTGTTATCCTTAATTTAAGAGTATAAATCAATATGAAAGTAGTACATGGGTCATTCCATGTCAAATCATCCAGTGCACAAGGAAAATGTGACCTACAGTCTTAGCTTTAGCTGAAATTTGGTGTGTGGCTTCTGCTTCTCATATAATGGAAAAGTAAATTATTATTGCAATATGTTAAGTAGTTTAGAAATAATATTGGTTTGAAAAGATGTATGAAAAGTGTATAATGTTCGCTCGATGCACCTGGTTGTACTACTATGTTACAGAAACATCTACACAGCATCAGAACGAAAAAAGGGAAGACCATGAGGTATTGACATATACTCTTATGGAAGGGTATCTCTTGTATTACCTGTGGTAAAAATTGTTGAAGTTAGGTTTCTTTTTTCAGACTCTAATCTCAAGTAGTTCATTTGCTACATATTCACAAGCGTTATCGGGGTCGCTCTCCAAAATTTCACTGTTGCTTGTAATTTGTCCATTACTTTTAAAAACATGAAAAAAAAAAAAAAAAAAAAAAAAAAATCCAGTGAGTAGGCATTGAGCGTATTTAGTTCTGCCGAGATTTCGTGACCCGCAAGAAAGAGGCTATCAAACAAGAACTGCGTCTGACAATAATTCATCAGAAAATTTAGCATCTCAGTCAACCGCTACTGATGGACAAGAACCTCTATGTAGTATAGGATGTATTTTGTATGAACCGGGGGCAATTAAAAAAACAATGATTCAGCGGACATTTCCTAATAATATACTGACTTACCTTTTCACCAGCTTTTTGCTGACATAATCCTACTGCTATACATACATCTTCGGGATTAAGTTCATTTACCAGAAATTGATAGACGTCTGGATAATACTGGTCAACTAAGCTTAAGCACTGAAATAATAATAGATTAATTCACCTACTTGAATAAAAAAAAAGTGAAATTTAACTAGACAAAAGTCGGGAACCACTAAAACGCACATATAATTAATTTCACAAACGTTTGCACTGTTACTCCTTCCTTCCTTCCTTCCTTCCTTTCTTTCTTTCTCTCTCTCTCTCTCTCTCTCTCTCTCTCTCTCTGTCTCTCTTGCTCTCGCATAACGTAGTTTTAAAAGTATTTAAACTTGTGTGATTTCAAGACTACCACACAACCTTTAATTCTTCAAAGTTCTTCCTACGTAACCAGTGTTTTGGATCTGAGATTCCACTAGAGAAAGCAAGGAAGGAGATGAATCAAGAGCAAAGCAACATGCTTTGCTCTTGCTTTCCTATAAGCTACTCTTAAGTAAGACATGTAGGGCTTTGTCCACTTTTTCCCTTTCTTCCAAAATTGAGTCAAGAACTAGAATGTAGGTTATAGTTAGTACAAAGTGTAAACAGAACATGAAGACCCAAGGTGTTCATTTTCGTTAAACCTCACTTACCTTCACCCTCACATTTCAATTTTGTCCTCACCCACCCTCAACCTCACGTTGCAACTTTACCCTCACGTTCCAATTTTGTCCTTACTCTCAAGCAGTGGGAGTACGGTCCGCCCTCATGAGGCTGAACACCTATGATTCGAACAATTATTATACCGCTCGCCCTCCCAGAAATTGCTACGCCTACTCTAAAATTTGCGTCACTGGTCATGTGCTCTTTTGAAAATAAGCTTCTCAAATATGCTTTCGCGAACTATCACGTAGATCAAATACGTCATTAAAAAAAAAAAAAAGTGATTTTTCCCAAATCATGACGGGCTAGTAATAAGTCATAAAAGTTATTGTCATTTGAATGACAATTTGAATTAGAGCATAACATATTTTTTTTCGTGTATTTAAAACTCTTCTTTCAATTTCCCTTTCATTTAATGCATACGTGTTCAACCTCATGAGGGCGGACATCACCCTGACGTCTTTGCTCAGCCCTCGTTCTTCAAAACAGCCCATCATTTAAACTAGCAGCTCAATGAATAAATTAATAATTTCAATTTTCTTCCTTACTCGATATATTTTCTTTTAGAAACTAATGTATTTCTTTGAATTTACCCTTATTGTTACAAAGCTTCTCATATTTTCCCCCAACTTTCTAAATTTTAGGAACTTTTTTATTCTTGACCTGAAGCAAAGTTTAATGACACTTCCTTGGATTCTAAACTTCTCGGCTTTTAAGACTTTCTTGACCGATTAACACATACTGACATTGAAATCTGTATACACCAAGGTTCATCAACCTCTCACTTTGTGTGTGCTCATAAGGAATTCCTTTTTAGTTGCAGGTGGTTGTAAAATCGTGACGTCAGAGTGAAGCTGCAACTATTTCCCCCAGACATCATCAACGACATATAGCAAGTGCAGGGATCATTCATTCTATGTACGCATCTCATTATTTTTGTGCTCATGTGTGCAACTAAAGCACAGAATCTTGGTAACTTAAATTTTTACTAGCCGATGTTGTTATTAATGCGAAATTCAGCTGTTACTACGTATAAGAATAACAGAAACATAAAAACACTCTAAACTTATTATACAGTTCCTTTCGAAAGAGAGCTTAGTACGTTATCGGAAATACAACAATTTGCGGGTTCAAGTTAGTCTTCTTTTATCAAGCGTCAGTACCTTCCGAGGTCGGATTTAAAACTTCACATTCCTTTGTGCGTCTTGTTTACCTTGGACACTACGGCAAAGCAAATAAATGTTTAGTGAGTAAATTATATTATCAAAAATCGAATGCCAATTGGCGCATATGCTATAATCACGAATTAACTGTAGAGCTTCATAGAAGTGCTCAAGTCGCTATATGGTTCGGAAGCTAACAGATTCTGAAATAGTCGGTTTTTAATGGTTTCGGCAAGTCCATGACAAATAGTTTATCATCATATTAAAGCAGCAGGTCAAAGGGAAGTTACTATGGTATCTGACTTAAAGTGAGGGGAACAAGGAATTCTCGAACCCTGTGCCCGTGATCCAATGGTTAACGTGAAACTCCGAATCAGCCTGGTTTGAGGCTTGGTGCCGGTCTTTCTGACTGAGATTTTCTATGTTTTCCACTTAGTTTCGCCTGAAAAATATCGAGATAGCAATTAAGACTAACGCATTTGCAGCTACCTTTCACATTCGTTTCCTTGGAAGTGTTTTCTCAGACTTCTGTTCAGCTGTTCTGCCTAGAGCTCTATTCAACAATGGAATTTCTGAAATGATCCTTGAATTCTGATTGGCCATTTATGTGATTTCGACGCCAAAATGTGACAAAATCTACATATTTGTAGACGTGCTGCATTTCGTAAAATTTCATGGACGACTGTATTGCGTGATATGAGACTCTTGACATAAGAAAATATTTATAAACTAATTTCATTTTTCTGAATTAATATTGCTGTTAATAGAAATCATATTAAAGGAAAGAATGTCAGTGCACAAGTGACAGTAAACAATTCAGGGGAAATTTTATGTCTGTCAGAACTGTACGAGAAATTCTACAGGAAATGAAAATCCATCAAATTGACAATATGCAACCTAATCTATTATCTGCATTGATCTGCTAGAAGTTCATAAGGTTTCTCACAAGATGTTTTTGGCCTCTGACATTTCAGATAGTCAATAGAGAACACAGCTAAGCCTGCTAAATCTATTTACTTACCATCGGTTTGGTTCAATATTCGTTAAGCCACTTAAATCATTTGCTATCATATATTATGTAAACTCTTATCTATCCACTTGAGGTTTAGCATGGTATGATTCAATTTTTCTGTGACTACTCCGATACTAATGGTTTCACACCCTCTTTATCAGATGTTATAAATAATACCTAACAATCTTAAGTCTAAAATCTCTTTAGTTTACCATCAAATTGAGACAGCCACTCTACTAAATTATACATTTCTATTTTTTCTTAACTAAGAATTATAAATATAACTGTAATTCTAGTACTATCTTGCATTTTACCTAAATTCTACTTTTCTTCCTTGGTCATATGTTAATATGGACTACATACCATATAGATGTCACGCCACAAACCTTGAAATTAAAAGCATCCAAACGACTGATCCCCGTCATAATGAGCAAATAAAATACAAGACGAAATGCGAGTGTTTGTTTTAACATAAAACACTGTGCTAATCTCAAGTAATGATCAAGATGAGATATTCAAATAAACTATTTTTCATTCCCTGGTCGTAACATTACATTAGAAATCGAGAACAACAAATACTTTGGCACCTACTACTTCTGTGACACTTTTCTTCTAGAATGTACAGATTGTTTATATATTAAAAAAAAAACCTAACGTTCGCAAAAATTATTTTGTTTAATGTTGTGAAAAATAACACTCTTCCAACTAAGAAATCGAAACAAAATTAATAAGACTGTCATTGAATGTCTACTGTACCTCTGACTGAAATGATCCTGTTTGCCTGCAGATGCCCTCGAGAACTTGTTTAAATTCGAGCTCTGTTGTGTTAGCAACCAACGTATCTCTCAGATGTAAGACCAGCTGCTCACATAAATCACATGGCAAATCATCTTTGTTTGGATACACAAATCCAACAGACGATTCGTGAACTACTTCCACTTTCGTCTGCAACGAAATAATGTACAAGGAAACTAAAATCGCTACAAGACAACGGATAGTTACACAGTTTCTTTAAAAACAGAACAAATAAAATATTAAAATAACTGTACACGTAAATCGTGATGTAATTTGAATACTAACATTTTTGAGCAGGAGGCTACTTAAAATGTAATTCAAGATTTATACACATACATAAGCAAATCATTGTGATGTGTTTATCAGTAATCAGGGTTCCCACTCAAACTAAATAATCAAATTCACGGCTTTTTCACGGTTTTCAAGGTCCAAAAATTTTCAATTTCACGGTCGGAAAATTTATAAAATAACCTTTACTGACCACACTACAATAAAAACCGCCCGGTACCGGAACGAAGAGTGGGCGGGGCCCAATGCACAGCGCGGCGGTCGGTACGTAGCAGTGGAATTAAACTTGCTCTCGTTCAGTCTTACAATGTCAACTGTACTTTGAAGAAATAGGGAAAATACTAAAAAAATAATATGCTTTTAATAATTATAGTATTAATTACCATATCCTGTCAAGGGTTTGTTATTACAAGGTATCCAATTACCAAGACATTAAGAACGCAATTTCAAATGATAATTATAGCAGGCACTTACTGTATAAAAAAAAATAAAAAAAATAAATGAATAAAAATGCAAACTTGTTTAGCTGAAGCACTTCTGTAAGACTTTTTTTTTTTGTTTCGGTAGATTATGTATAACATTTATATTGTTCACAGCACTGTTTTGATAGGTCTATTTTAATTGCCAATCCGATGTACAAAAGCAGTGTAACGTTATCTGAAGGTACATTTTCTGTAGCTGGTAAGTAACCAACAGTTTTGCTTCATAAAGAGGTATATATATAAAAAAAAAAAAAATTACAAGAACTATTTACATGTCTTCAAAGGTTACTCTCCTTAAGATCTGCATTTTTCCTGAGTCCGAATATTTTTTCATCTAATTCAGCCGTCCTTTTACTCGCGTCGTTGCTTCCAATTCTTTCTTCTCTTTAGCAGCTTTTTTCCATTCTTTCTCTGCCTGTAATTTCATGTCCCCTTCTCTTTTTGTCAAGTGCCCGGTGCAACGGGCGTAAGCATTTTTAGCCGCATGAATCATATCCGTGGTTAATTCCATCGTTTCCACTCCATCAGCTGTAGATACACTATCACAAACCTTTCTCAAGGCCTTTAAACTATCTTCCTTCAAGTTCTCAACTTGTTTGTTTACGGAGAATCCCCTTTCAACTGAAGCGTTTCTGTGAGACAGTGTAAGAATGAGTTGAATGAAAGACTTCAAACCTTTGTACTCCTCTGGACCTTCCATACTCATGAACTCCATAAAAAAATCATCAAGTCATTTTTCGTTCCTTTTGTACTTTTTACATTGTTCCAAAAGATGTTCACTCGAGAAAAGTTTCAGGTACTGTCGCTTTACGACATCTGCCTTTATGCCTGTAATCCATTTTTTGACAACCAGTTCTTCTAAACATTTTGTAAGATGTTTTTCATCTGCATTGTTGTTAATGACACTAGGATCTAAGCATGTGATGGCTTTAGTCAATGGATACTTGATTGGTGATTTTTCGATAATTCTTTTGGTCATGGCGAGAATTACATCCCTTGCATCTCTCTCTCTCTTCAAGTTAGAGTTGTCTAAATCTGTAGTTGTTGCACATTTTCTGAGAGCATCTTTGGTGGCAAAACCCAAATTTAAGAGTTTGATTGAGATAAGACTGATGGATGATAAATCTACTTTGTCAATTCGATTCCTTACACTGTCCAGATGGTCCTTTTTTACAACTTTCTCGACAAGAGTCAAAAGTAATGAGGTAATCTCATTACAAACCAAAGGAGCCATAGGCGCATCATTCTGAAATTCTCTCAGAAATGGTTCAAACGAACCACACATTGACAAAGAGTCAATTTGGCTGGCAACAACTTATCATTCAGTCTCTCCTTAACCACTAAAAAATTGTTGGATCCTGGCTCTTTATCCTTCACTACAGCATCAACGTATTTTCTGACGCAAGGCAGTATCGACATCGCCCTTTCAGCCACGCGACCGTTCTCCAACCATCTGACAGCATAGAACTTCAATGGAAAAATGTCAGATGTGCTGTCGTGGGTGAAGTCTGCTCTCCGACCTGGCGAATCTTTAAACAGATTGTACAGCGCCCTGAGAAACCCTACCACGTCCAATTCTGTCGTATTCATGCCCGTTTTGGAGGCAACAACAGCCAATGTATAACAAAGTAGGGCTGTTTGGAGAATCTGAAAGATCCTGCTGAAGATCATTTAACAATTTTATGTTAATGCTTGGCCCATCCACAGAAACTTTTAAGAATTCGTCAAAACACAGAACTATATGAGAACATTCTTTCAGTTTTCTCTTTTTCAAACTATCTTTCAAAGTAATGGCGCCAAACCGAATACTACTACATATCCCACTTTGGTATAATCAAATCTAAGTTTTGAAGCTGTATCACTATCTGGAAATTGAACTTTTGAAACTTTTTGCACCGAAAGAAGATATTGTTTCACTGCAGTTTGGAGACACGTCGTTGAAACACTGTTTGGCTTGGCTGTATGACTGTGCATCCCGAAATTACATCTCAACATGATTTCGACTGGTAGAGGGTCCTGGAACAGAATTGCCCTCGACCTTGTCTTTTAAAAACATCTTCAACGGAAGGCATTTTGGTCTGTTTCAATTTAAAATGTGCTCAACGGCTTTAGTATGACTCCTTAAGGCAGTGGTAACGTACTTTAAATTTGAAACAGTTCCAGAGCAGTTCTTAGACTCAAAACGACTTTTATTTTCTTCTGATAAGTTCTCTCTATTACTTTAAATTTTTTCTAGATTTTCAAGGTTTGATAACGAAATTCACAGCTTATTCAAGATTTTCTGACGGTATACGAAATTTACGGCTTATTTACGGTTTTACAGTTTTCACGGTTGACTGAGGGCTCTGGTAATGCAATCCTGACAATCTTCGATTCTCGCTTTTTAGGGGGATCTCTGAGGTCAGTAAGTAAAATGTCACTAGTTACCACGGAAACTATTTTATACTGTCTGTTACCAACTTTGGGTGTCTACGACATCACATAGTTTTCTTCTATTTGACTACGGCGTTTTTAACAACTATAGTGTTGCCAACTATATTTATATAATCTAACAAATCTCGTGGAGAGAAAACTGACATTTTCTTACCTGCTGGTTTACAGCTAATTCTCTCGTTTAATAAACACTTACAAATAACTAAAATCGTGATATATTTCGCAAGTCGGTGCATTCTCAAACGATGGGAAAAATTAAAAGGATAGGTTATGTGGTGAAGAGCAAGGTGTGAATGCTGTACTGCTCGTTTGAAGTACTTGACAGAGTATAGGAACAATGTTGCCCGACTGTGACGTCACTTCCGTGCTCGCATTTGTATGAAGATGAAATATAAATAAAAAAAAATAATAATAGAAAAAAACAAAAAACATCTAACCCTCCTGAGTGATGTGACGAATTAATAAAATGTTATCTGTGGCAATCAAGTGTTTTATTAAGTATTGGTATCCAGCTCTTGTCCATTGGTCCTGTGTCTAGGTTTAATTTTGGTTTACCCTTAAGAATATATGCACTTTCGTATGTTTCTTTCAATAGCCGAATTTGTTTTATGTACAATGGAGACATCAATAATTTTGTGTGTTTTTTGGTGCTGGGATAAGCCTGAAGTGGGGTGTGGGTGTTTAGCATCTCGGACGTGTTCGTTTACCGTAACCGAAATTCTGCGTTTAGTTTGGCCTAAAAAACAACTTGATGTCTCCATTGTACATAAAACAAATTCGGCTATTGAAAGGAACATATACGAAAGTGCATATATTCTTAAGGGTAAACCAAAATTAAACCTAGACACAGGACCAATGGACAAGAGCTGGATACCAATACTTAATAAAACACTTGATTGCCACAGATAACATTTTATTTATTCGTCACATCACTCGGGAGGGTTAGATGTTTTTGTTTTTTTTATAATTTTATTTTATTTATATTTCATCTTCATACAAATGCGAGCACGGAAGTGACGTCACAGTCGGGCAACATTGTTCCTATACTCTGTCAAGTACTTCAAACGAGCAGTACAGCATTCACACCTTGCTCTTCACCACATAACCTATCCTTTTAATTTTTCCCATCGTTTGTGAATGCGAGCGCACCGACTTGCGAAATAGCTGTACACCAGCAGGTAAGATAATATATTTATATAGTTGTGTACGTGACAATTTTTATTTATGTTAGTAACTATGACATAATTCTTATATAAAACAATTAATAAGATCAAAAGCAACTTTAGTACAGTATAGCATATGCACGAAGGCACCTTTATACCACATTTCGTATATAACATTTATAGTATTATGTGAATAACCCCCTTACTACTACCAGGGGAGGGGGGGGGGCTCCGAGGCCCACAACACATTATTTACACCATAACTGGAACAAGACAACATTAAAAATAAAGTACGTACGTTGTATCACCAATGGGTTGAAGCCTGACAGTATCAATTTTTTCTCGAATTGCAATGTTCAAAAAAATAAATAAATAAAAAAAATTTGGGCCTCGGAGCCACGATCCCAGCCTGTACTTACACGCTATACAGTTGTAAATTGTTCCAAGCACTGTAAATCTACGCGCTACGGCAGTCAGTTGTTCTCCAAGTTTGATGCTTCGCGTCCGCTACGTGTCGCCACTGTCTCGAACCTTGTTCTTTGTGAACACGTGCACTTCGCTCTCTTCCTCTACACATGAATACGTGCAACTGTGTGCACGAAATATCGTAGTGACTTTTTATATGTGTGTGATCTAATACGGAACATATAATCTGTAAGTATTTTCCTTCATTTCTCTCATAAATTTACCATAAGGTAGAAAAAAATGTTCTTACATGTTAGAATACGAAGCCAGGTGTACAGGTACTTCACAAACACAAAAGAAAAGCGGTCACATTTCGCAAAAGCGTTTTCACATGGTAGGAGAGAAAATGGACAGAGCGGATTGGAGTGGGACTTGTGTTAAGGAGACGCCATTTTGCCAACTGACGATGGGTAACAGTGTGGCCAGGTTATGGAGGCGGGAAAATGACTAGATGAGTCGGAGAAAACACCAAATGGAGAAAAAAGTGTGAAGGTTACTAGGAGTAGGGAAGGGGCTTCCTGAAGGAATAAGAGGGTAATGAATCAGAGGGGAGGGGGAGATAAAAATAATGAAGATAAAGGGGAATGGGAGAACAAAGAAATAAAATTGAAAAATAGAATAAAAGTGCAACTAGAGACGGAAGGAGGAATAGAAAGGAAGAACAAGACAGTACGCTGCAGAGAGTTATAGGCAGTTGAGCCGGGTTCATGGTTGGCGGAAAGGATAAATATGTATGTCTGCTCCGATCTCTTTCTAACTGTGGCAGGTGAGTCAGGGTTCAGGATTTTCACGATTGACTCGAACGGTTTCGTCAAATGTGCAGCCGTGAAGTGTGTTCAGGTATGGGAAGGTGCGGAAGTTGTGATTTGGAGGAGTAGTGATGGTTATTGATGCGGATTGTTAGAGTTTGGGTTTGCCAACGTAGGAGGATGAATATAGGTTACAGAATAGTAGATAAATGACCCAACTATCCTGTCTCACGTGTCTACAAGTAAATATAATTGTACATTTCTCTTCTCTCATGAATACACCTTTTACCTGTATAATACACAAGCAAAGAACACAAACACATTTTCGTTTACCCTTTGCTTGAATTGCACGATGCAGGTTAAGAGAGTATTACCGAAAAACTTTGCAATGAAAGTCTAGAAGACTACTACAATTGCCAGGGCGGACAGTGGGTAAGTTTAAAACCTTTAATTCTGGTTGTAAGATTTCTTTTAGTGGTACCAATATACATACTGTCACACACATATGAAATTTCATATATTAGTGACCATCTTAGTAACTACCACGACAATTGAGGTCAGCGGTTTCGCTAATAAGTGTAACTTTTAAACTCGGTGAATGAATTTTCTACACTTTTGAGAAGTAATGCTGGTGTAAATTAAAAGTACACTACAAGTAACTAAATTAAAATACATATATCACTTACAGAATGATCTGAAGGAGATCTGCATAGACTTGTTAGCTGACAAACTTCTTCAGCTTTGAGATTCTTGTCAAGATGATCGTAAATCTTATCGAAATAGCTTATAATGATAGCTGCGCAACCATCTGACAAACTTCCAAATCGACCACAAATCTAAATTACAGAAAATAATATAGCGTTATTAGTAAGTTATCAGTTACCATTAACAATAAAGCACTCTTGCAAATATAACATCATAAAACAGTAAAATACATACTGATAGTGATGGGCAGTTACTCGAAAATATTTTCTATCATACAGCATGTTATTCCTAATAAAATTTTATTGTATAAGAAAACCTCTCAATTGTTGCCAAATAATTTCAGAAAATAAAATTTTTAATTGCTTACATATCGTTAAGCGTATCAGGATCAAACTTTGTATTTACGTACTGGGACGCATCATAGAGGCACTTCAGGTCCCACAGTTGACAGTGTTCCCAATAAATTTTAAAAATTAAATATTTACTGCTTCCATATAGTTCGACGTATCCGCACCAAACTTGAGTATACATTCGACACAACAGAAACACACTGTGGTTATTTATTCCCTGTACCCACGCACCTAGTTGTCAGCGTTGCCCCCCTATTTTAAAATTAAATTTCTCAAATGGCTCCCATACTGTTACGTATCGATAGCTATTACTAGACTTTCAAAAAAGCGCGGGGGAGGGGGGAGGATTCGCGGGACGTGGCTACGTTATCATATACAGTACTTTGAAATAAAATTCTGATTCCTACTGCAACAGAATCATTAGAAGAAACATACAAGTAGTTGCTTATTTACAAGAGTATTCATTATGGAACTAAATATGCATATAACATAAAATATTTTTTGATACACTGTCTGTATCTGTGTATATTTTCACAGTATGTGACGAGGCTTGGGAGCCCGGGGCATGAAGAAGCAATGTCCCCGAGTTATCAGGGCTGGAAAAAAAAATGTTTTTTAAAGACTGAAAAAACACGTTTAAAACATTTTCTTAAAAAAATGGTAAGGATTATGATAAGTACTCCATCTTCAGTAGCCTCTGTAACGTTTCAATCGCGCTTTCGGTCTATTCATAAGCACTTACTAGATATTGTAGGTTCTGGTTTAACAAATTTCATGAAATTTGCTATTTATTAAAATTCAATGACAAAGCTATTTATTATATAAAAGTTAACAAGGTAAAGGTATACCCAGCACAATGCGCACGCACCGTTAACGACGCCTAGGGGATGTGAAAGTAGCGCTCCACATATTCTCGACCAACGGTACGAAGTGAGGTGGGGTAGTTAGTCCCACGCTCGGCTGCCTTTAGCTCCCAAAGTGCCCAGGAATACAAAGGATACTGTGATACTCAATTTGATGGGATAATGAGTATACTTCAGAGTGCTAGGCATGGGAACACTGAAGGAAAATTCTCTAGTGACCTGGCCGGGATTTAAATTACACTACTTGAAGTGTTCTCTTCATTCGGGCAACAAGGCCTGCCATTCATTTCCTTTTTACACAATCTGTATTTGGTTTTTACTGTTTTATTATTTTCGGAAGGATTAACTTTAATAAAGTGTGTCCAGATTAAATCCTTTTTTCTTCTTGTGCACCCCACTGATAATGAGTCTATAAACGAAAGAGTTTACAGAAAAATATTCAAAACGTCACTTAAACTGCAAAATCGGCACTGTGTTATTGCTTTGGCCCACAGAAATGGTAATTATATGATAAACGCTCCCCAAAATTAAGAGTCGGAACGCCTGAACATGGGGAACACAAAAATGGAAGCTTATAAAGTAGGTTGCAGGAAGTACCAAATGAAAGGATTTTTTGGACTGAATATCAATATGAGTTATTTTCTTTAGAAAGGGGCTTAATGAATAGCAAAAATTAAACTGCTTAAAAACCAAAATGGTGTTCATTTTTGGCCAAAGACCCGTTTTTGGACCTTTTCTTAATAATAATAATAATAAAAAAAAAAAAAAAAAAAAAAAAAAAAAAAACTGAGACAAAAAACTAAAAATCTTACTAGAAAACAGGTACTTCGTTACTTATTTTGGTTTAAAGAAATGGTAATTATATCATAACCCTCCTCCAAAATTGGGGACCTGGAGGCCAGAAAAGGAAGATTTTCTTAAGTGTCATATTATGGGCATAAAATGAAAGGATTTTTCCGACTGAACACGAATATGATTTATTTTTTCAGAAAAGGATTTTGAGGATTGCATATTTATACTAAAGGAAACTGCTGAAATAAAAACAAAAAATGGTGGCCAGTTTTCTTTCTAAGCAGCTTCATTTTTGCTATAAATTTGCAATCCCTAAAATATTTTTTCTAAATAAAAATAATTCATATTCATATTTTGTCAGAAATCCACTTATCTGATACCCCATATGACCTACTAATAAATTTCATCTTTCAGGCCTCGAGGATCCCCTCTCATTCTACAGGCCAAGAGGTTTCTAATTTTTAGGAGCCGCTTTTGCAAATTACCATTTCTTTGGGCCGCACGTAACGCAGTAATGGTTTTAAAGTTTTAGTAGGTTTCATTTTTTTCCTTCAACCAAAGGTCTGTTTTCTTTAACATAGAAAACTCTTTAAAAAAAAAAAAAAAAAAGATTTTGACCAATTATCGATTGAAAATTGCCACAATTTTGATTATAGGCAGTTTCATTTTTGTGTAAACTTTGATCTAAATTTTGAATCCTTAATTTTTCTGAAAAACATAATTCAAATTTATGTTCAGTAGAAAAATCCTTCCATTTAATACCACACACAATCTACTTTATAAATTTTTCCCAGACTCCCAATTTTAAGGGGCTTTTATCATATAACTACAATTGATCGTTTTCGATCTGAAATGACCGCCATTTTGGTCTAAAGTCAGGTTTTCTTTTTTGAGAACATCGCTCTAAATTTTAATTAATACCATAAGGAATAATATAAAATTGGTCACGAAGGATCAGGGAGTGTACGTTGGGCTCAGAAAATAACTGAAAAAACTTCTTTTGGCCAGTTTTCGACCAAAGTTGACCGCCATTATGGTCTAAAACCAGTTTTATTTTGTGGGAACATGGCTATAAATTTGATTTAGACAATAAGGAATAATATAAAATTGGTCCCGATGGATCAGGAGTGGACGCGGGGGTTCATAGAAAATAATTTTGAAAAATAGCCTTTCGATGAATAGAAAATTATTCTGAAAAATAGCCTATTGGCCAATCTTCGAACAAAAATAGCAGAAATTATGGTCTAAAGACAATTTTCTATTTTGGAAACATTGCTATAAATTTTATTTAGACCCTAAAGAATGAAAAAAATGGTCTACAATGGATCAGGAGGGAAGGTTGAGGATGGTTTAGGTGGGGTGGCTCCCCGACTAAAATTCGAAGCACCGAATAGAAATGATTATCAAATCTGCACAGTTTCCTCATAAAAATAAAAAAAAGAGATAGAGCAATGTAATCATAGAAGCAAATACTTGCCCACGAAATTTTTCTTTTCCTGACAGTTTCTCACAATAAATAAAAAAGGAAGAATTGAAATATGAACATCTTATTTCACGTTATTGATAGCAAATTAATATTTTCTACTTCTAACATTCAAACGATAAACAACAAACAAAACAACGCATTTTATGTCTCCGCCTGTGCGCTTGCGACGCCATAATACTGATTATTGTGGAAACTATCTTTCACACGGAACAAACTGCATGTTTTATTGGTAAATATAAAACTGAACTAATACTCTCGTACTCTTAAAAATAATATGAATATGTTTTAAGCACGGCTTCAAAAACTTAGTTTAAACCAAATGTTCTAAATGTTTCGCCTCTGTTTAAAACATTCCAACCCTGGTTTTTATAGTGAAACAATGTGCTACTGAACGCAAACATATATCTCTGCCCTTGAATAGAAGCAAGTTATTTCCCGGGATTTTGAGCTGCAAATAATTTATTTTTGCTTATGGTAATTATGATGAAAAATAGATATCTTCCTTGAATAATACCGTATTTGGAAATTAATGTATTGTACATACGGGATGAGAGCATATTTCGGTAAGAATTAATAGTTTTTCAGTTTACAGTAAAGTCTTCGAACATGTATTATTTCTAGAAACTTAAATTCTTCCTATAATTCAAAATATTTTTTTCCTTCCCTGGAGGTTTATTAGTATTTTATTACAAACTATACCATTTCAGTCCATATATCTTTATTAGTTCATTCCTTATGTTTTTCAGGGTGAAGATATAGAAAGTATAGCAATGCGGCAATGAAAGCATAAATAATTACATCATTTACCTCGGGAAAACAAAGCAATAGTAAATTGAGATGAATGTGTGAGGACTAACTCCAACCCTGCAGATTACATTCATTATCTGTAGCGTAAAACATTAAATACTTGCTGTGTGAAAAAAATGTTATTTTAAAAAAAAAACATGAAAAAGAACGAGTTTTTTTATTGAAAAAAACTTCACAGAAAAAAACAACATTTTTTTACAACACTTGTTCAATCTAAGAAATTTTCATAGTAAATAAGAAGGTTGAAGAGAAATTGAGGAGTTGGGTGGAAGAACGACTTAGCCCAAGTTAGTCGTTTCCCCGTTTCGTGGGCTATTAGCTGCATTATACCTCCAGGTATAGGAATAAATAAACATAAGTGTAAACAAATAACAACAGTGTGTAGGAGAGTGACAAAAGAAACGCTTGCGCGTAAGCCGTTCTTCCATAGAACTGCTAATGATCTAAGGTTGCCGTATGGTGCCAAGTATTGTACTACCGGAGTTTTTATTGAGTATATATCTTAGCTGGGTGTAGTAGTGAGGTAATTCTGGTATACGTTCAAGTTTAATTTCTCGTTAGGTTGATGTGCTTATTGCATTAAACAAGAGAATTATTAACAAAGAAAAACAGTACTCTGAAAAGGAAGAAACGAACAATGACTGGTCCTGAACATTTGGTTGATTACCAATATGCACAAATATTTGATATATTAATTGAGTTTCAGATTAAATCAGTTTCTTTTTGTTAATGTGGTGTTCATAATTGATGTATGGTCATATTGCACAATACTTCCATTCAGACTTATAGATTATTTTGAAGTTATTTATGGCCTTTAGGCATCTTGAGGCTCGGGCTCAAGCCGGATACAGTAGGAACAGGATATGGTAACGAGTTTGCCAGAGCGTAATTTGAAGGCATTTGCCTGGAGTTAAAGGGAAAACCTTAGTCAAGATGGACTGTAATAGGACTCGAAATTACGTGCTTCTCTCTTTCTCATCCGAAGTCTACGAGTTCTGTGACGTTACCACCCGGACCACTGGGGCTGGTTATTATTTTAATATATATTTTCATACATCTACTTGATCGTGCTATCATTTTCGTAAATAAAACGTACACACATTTTTCTTTCACTTATGGCACATTTCTAAATCAATCTTAATACTGTACCACATACGACGAGGGTAAATTACGGTATATCTCCAGAAGAACATCTTCAATGTTAACACGACCTATATTCATTTCATGGAAAAACTGGTTTAACTAATATGATGAATTATTTTGTTATATTGACATCAGGGATTAACCCTTACTCATGCAATGGCTTCCTAACAATATTAGTCAGGTATTTCTACATATACACCACACCAAAGTGTCTACAGGGAAAGGAAATGTGGTACAATCACCTGAAAATTTTCAAACCAATTTTCCCCAACTCCTTAATTTATCTACTCCATGCTAATTTGTAATTACCGGCGTTGATGAGTAATCTTCAAATGATGGAATTTTCTCTTACTCCTAACGTTTCGAAGGCTATTCTCTCAATCTCTCTCTCTCTCTCTCTCTCACTCACTCACTCACACTCACACACACACACACACACACTCACACACACACACAAAAGGTCTAGATGTTTGTTGTAAGAAGTATAGAAGGAAGTAATAAAGATTAAGAAAACAAGGAAAAGAAAGAATGAGCGCTGATACCTAACGTAGCCTGGACATCTAGTGGAGCCAGATACGTAATAATGGTGGAGGGGTTAATATTGATATGGTAAATAAACGAAGGTGTAACACTGCGTTTGCTGGTTTAATTGCTGTAACTTAAGGTATCTTGTGAATCAATGTTATCAGATGTGAAGGAAACTGTTAGTTTAGAAGTTTCATAAATATATGGTACTGTATTCAGTCCAAAAACTTCTAACATCGCGATTAATATCAAGGAATTTGAAATTAAAAATATACCGAACGGTTATTCTGCCGGTAATACTTTACGGTTGCGAAAGTTGGAGTACGACCCTAGGAGATGAACATAAATTACGTGTATTTGAAAATAAGGTTTCGAGAAAGATATACGGGCCGAAACGGGACGAGATGACTGGAGAGTGGAGGAGACTGCATAATGAAGAACTCCACGCACTGTACGATTCACCAGATGTAAAAATAATGAAATCGAGACGACTAAAGTGGGCAGGGCATGTAGCTCGGATGGGTGAAAAACGAAGATTATATTCTATCCTGGTTGGAAGGCCCGATGGAAAGAGGCCATTGGGAAGACCGAGACGTCGTTGGGAGGACAATATTAGAAGAGATCTTCGAGAAGTAGCAGTTGGTGATGAAAACTGGCTTGATATTGCCCAGGATAGAATCAAATGGCGAACGCTTGTTACTGCGGCGATGAACTTGCGAGTTCCATAAGCCATAGAGTTAGTTAGTTAGTGCCTATGACAATGGGCGGCACTTCGGAAGGGGGGCAAACTTAGGGATAGAACTATATACGGTTTACGTAGACATCCACGGTCTGTGTTAAGATTTTTATTTTTTAAATAACGTAACAACCCTCCCTTGTAGAATGGTCTGTCATTTTTCGTTTTGTGCATATTTAATACTGTGATTCTCGTTGTTTAAATATTTTAGAGAAGCCAGAAACTGGGTTTTCGGAACGTGTGCCTTTGACCTGTTCACTTATCAGGGTTCCCACTCATTTGCCAAGATCAAATTCCTTGACTCTTCCAGGTCACTACTCAGACATTTCCAGGTATCCCATTTTGTGTATATATATATATATATCATAATTCCGTGGGAAAATAAAGATCATAGTTGCATGAAAATAAAGATACATCAAAATATTTCACTGTATTCTTTTCTTAAATTGCTTCATGGTTGGCACATTAGCCTCCAATTTCAAAAACGACATTAAATGCCTGCTGTAGCTAACTGAACCTCAAACAATAAGCTATCAAATTCCCTGACTTTTCCAGGTTTTCAGACATTTTTAGTGAAATTCCCTGACTTTTCCAGGACTTTTTAGTGCTAAGCTGGATTCCCTGACTATTCCAGGTTTTCGAGGTGAGTGGGAACCCTGCTTATGCGTACAGACAGGTTTTTTTTTGGTCATTCCAATATATGTTTTGTCGCAACTGCATATGGCCTCACATACGCCTGAATACTGCATTTTATCGGTGAAATATTTTTTAAACGCAGTGAAGGACTTTTCAAAAATTTGGAGAGGGTGGGTGGGTAATGTGGGGGTCCAAATGTGCTTGAAACACTTTCAGGATTCGTTGTGTGGGGGAGAATAGGTACACTGGCGTATTTAAGGTTGGCAACGTCAACTTCTGGAGTTTTACTGAGGGTGGATATTGCCGAGTCTATCGTTTTCTCTGTAAATAGGCAAATCTAAACAATTGAGAGTACCTGAGGTTTTTCTCATGTGGAATTTGGGGTGACAATTATTAAGGCTGTTAAAAGGAAAATCGAATTCGACAAATCTTAGATACCTAACAGGATTGGATAAAACTGAAGTTTCAACATGGTCCAATCTTAACATAGATGAAAGAGGGCTACCCATAGCCAAGCCATGTCTTTGTATGTAAAAACTGTTTTCAAACTGGAACATGCTATTTATTTTACTAGGTCAGTAATTTCCTCTATTTGAAGGGCGGAATATCTATCTATGTTTGGCCAAATCTATCGGTATGGAGTTACACATGTCTATAATATCGGACGCCATCTTTTTGTTGTTAGCATTAACTAGAAAACATACTTGGAAGTTTTACATTATGGCTATTGTTGACTGAATTTTAAAGTATGGTTTTCACTTTACAATATTCTGGTAATAAATTTGGCCAGTGGATGCGCTGGGTGTTTCAGTCCAGAGATAACGGGCCGAAGTGGTACCTTTGGCTTATGAATTTTGGGGAGAGCGTAAATTATTGAGGGTGCCGGGTCAATAGCTAATAACTTTTGATCTTTCATGTCGGTGAAGAGAGAGACAAGGCTTGGATTTCCTTGTTACTAATCTGGGTAGAGTATTGATGGTGGTGTTGGGTAATTTTGTATAATGGGTCCGGTAAGGATTTCTTCGACTTTTTCTCTGCAGGATTCTCTGGATATTATGACGGGTTTGCCACTTTTAATACACCAGCAAGAACTGGATTGCAGCCACTTACGGAATTCGCGGGATAGCAGTAATAGCTCTCGAAACGTTAGAAGTGAGAGAAAATTTCATCATTTGAAGACTACTACTCATCAACGTCCGTAAAGCATTCATTTAGTCTTCAGCCCATCATGACTCTATTTCAGGTTATTTTATTAATGTAAAATAAAATTGAATTTAATTCCCTATTACTGTATTACTGCAAAAACTGTTCCAGGTAATGAAAATATAAAACAGAAATACAATTAATAAAATAACTTAAAATTATATCCATTAGTAACTCAAGGATCTTGAATCCAAATTTAAAACGTCTGATATATAAGACTGATCATTTAGTTATAGACTACATACGTTTACAGTTTCTAGCTCGTGTATAATTACACAAGCTTACAGTTTCCATTTAAGGCATCAGAGCAATGAATTTGGTGCCTAGTCGAAAATTTGTAGTAGCAGATGGTGGGCAGAAAAGGAAACTGAGCTTATCAACTTCTCTTCGCTTTTGCCTATTCTGGTTTTATGTTTGAAGTATTTTCCATTACCAACTCATACAAATTTAGCTCCGTTCCTGAGATTTTAATAACTTTTAAAGATCGTATTTAGTTCGGAAAAAAATTAAAATAAGCGTATCCCGTCTCCATTCATGTGCCGATTTGGTGGGAGAACAACAACCGATCAACATACATACATACATAGTAATTAACAAAATTATTAATTATTATTTTTAACTGGTTAGATTCAGACATTTTTAACTTTCTTAACCTTTGTGTTCCATCGTAAACAATTTCCTTTAAATTATTTTGATCCTGCAAACTAATGAAATTCGTTTTGGTGGAACAGAAAATATTTTCAGCTCTAATTTCTCTAAAAACTCCTAACTGTGATTTATGTTGCTTCATCTCTCGAATACAGAATTATATCGATTAAACAGCTCTGCATAACATATCTGAATGTATGTTTTAAGCTACACTGCATGTGAATTTATTCTTACAAAGATTCGCTCATTGACATACGATACACTAAATACTAGTTCGTAAATTTTGGAACAGCCTGTTATATTTTACATCAGTTACCGTGGCTCAGGCGGTAGCGCGTCTGACTACGAATCAGGCGGCATCCCGGCCAGGACGCTGGACTTTTCTCGCAGTCTTCCCACTGAGCACCAGAGTGTCCTTGGTACTCCTAGGTACCTTTGGAAGGTAAAGGCGGTGGAGCGTGGGACTTATCCCTCACTTCGTACCGTAGGTCGAGAATGTGTGTTCACGGTGCGTGCGTGCGTATCGCACAGGGAATAGCTTTACCTTGTTACCACACAAACTTATTCCGCTTCACAAGGCTGGATGACACAAATTAATTTCTTGAAAGGTTCTACATAAAAAACTTACGTAAACACTTTCAAACTCATGAGGATTTTTTCGGTTACTTAAACTTACCTCAAGCATTCTTTCAAGAACTTCTTTCTTGGATTTCGATCGGAAATTGTGCTCCAACACATTCGTAACTTTATTGCACCCATCGCAATCAAGTTTGTTACTAGAAGCAGTTTTCTCTGGATTCACCGCTGTTTGCTAAAATTTAAAAGAAAATTTATTTCAGATTGCAGTGTTTCAGAATATTAACTGTACAAACTTCAAAATCACCACCTAATCAATATGCTTGTACAATAGATTATAACTACATACCCTTCTTCACAATTTTAATTTTGTACTCTCAGATAGGTATTCTAGTGTTACTTCTTTGACTTTTGCTGGTGGGCATTTTTTCTCCAATTTCCTTGCCCCAATTTTATTTTGGCAAGTAGTGATCTGACAGATCTTATAACCTAATAAGATACAAAATTATACGACGCTTCCTCACAAATCGTAAAACAGGCCCTGGGGAGACTGGTTTCCCTTGCTCACAACACGAAAATGTTGGAAGGTTAATAAAATTAAGGCCAAGAGTATATTTTTTCTGTCAGGAACGCAACGAAGTTAAAATCAAGATGAGTTAAGACAAAATTTTAATGTTCGTAATTACTATTAACTTTTCAACTTTTTTTTACACATATATATATATATATAAAATTTTCTATCCCCTTTATTGATCTATAATCAGCTAGTTACAGTGTCGGTATATAAAAGGTCGAGAAATACTGGAAACACTGGGAAACGGAAATGTCGTTGCCGCAACATCCGAAACAAAATTATCGGTCTGATTATGATAAGCATATCGAGAAACTGCATCGATCTCCCGAAGAAAATAAAATAGATTATGAAATGAAATTAGCGGATAATGTTAATGAAACACGCTAAATAAAGTAAGATATTACAAGTTGCGAACCACAAAGTACAATAAAATAGTTCACCTAAAGAGAAAATTCGTAAATTATTGAATGTTAGTATACTAGTGATATTCGTTTATTCCTCTGAACATTTCTTACGCCAGCGCTACCAAACAAAACCAAATACATCAAGGAGCCATAAAAAAAAAAAAACCGTTAACAAAAAAAAATAAATGATTGTGCCGATTGCGAGATCACATTAAAAGTCAGGACCACGACGAGAAAAACGAAAAATTACACAATAATTTAGCTCTTTCTGGCAGTGAACATAGAGTCGCATGTTTACCACGCTAACCTTCCACAGAGGGGTTCTGGGTTCGATCTAAGCCTGGCGAAATAGTACTTTAAATACTTTCGCGACGGAGCCCTTATGGACACGAACAATACAACAAATGGCAGGGGTTTTTTTGTTGAAAAATCATACTTTTAAGTAGAATAAGGCTAGAGGTCAAAACTACACATGTTTTTTAGAATGTCCTTTACGTGATAAAAAATACGTGTACTGCCCAACAGCATTATTGTTCCAGTTGAAAATGCACAGAATAATCACTATATTTCGAGCAAGAGGACACTGACTTCGAACACGTGTACCGACACGAAAACAGTAAAGCGATAATAGTACCACGCAGCGGAAGAGACCTAGATGTATAACTTGCTCCATCGCAATCATTTCACCTACGATCACTATCAATACTGCTAGTGGCCTTAAAAACCAAATGTACTAGCCACACCTCTAACGTAATTTACATCATAACCTGCAAACTCTGTGATGCCTTATATGTGGGGTAAACAGACCTTTGAGCATTCGAATTAACAACCATACGCACTCCATTAACATACCAGATGCACCAGTCTTCTTATACACCCTGTCACACAACACCAATTTTGATCTGTCTTTTCGTGTTGATATAATACATACTCTTCCCCCAACAACTCAACACGTCGCCTGTCGGAAGGAGCTCTAATTCACAGTTCTAGCGCCAAAGTGAAACCCGATCTAAACCTTCATTCCATAACTCTTAACTCCACTCCTTCCTCCGCTCAAAGAAGGTCATGTTATTTACCACGGAAATAAAACATCGATTTTCTACATAAATGACATCTGTAACTAACTTCACAGTTCAGTTACACCAATATCTTACGTGTAATAGTTTGTAACTATTCACGATGTAGGACAGCCAAAAACATGATGAATTCACACGATGCATCAGTTCCTAAATTGGTTATCGCGATTTTTACTTTATATATATAAAAAAATACAAATATGGTTATTATACTTGACAACTGTATCATTATACCTTCAATATTTACGTACTTTTTTTTTTTTGTTTATTTGTTACCAGCACCAGGCCATTACACAGCGTGGGTTCCCCACCCTTAACCAGGGGAATGCAGGAAAATACCTATCCAAAAGAGAACGCTTCACTTACTGGCTGTGTTAAAAGTGAACAAGTTCTGCTAAATAAACAAGTATTGAGCACAGATTTCCGTAGCTCATAGAGTCCACTTAAAATGAATACAAACAAAACATACCTTTTGTTTGGCAAGAAGTTTGTCGATCCACTCGTTGTTACAGAGACCCGCTACTGAACACACAACATCTGGATTCATTTGAGAAGCAAGGGTTTCCACTAACTCAGGGATAAATTCATCGACCAATTTGATGCATTCTTTAGTAACTTCCTTAATTGGTATCAATTTGCAAGAGCCTTCGAATACTTGACGAAGTTCCTCCTGCACAATAAAGAGAAAGTACCACATAAGCTAATCAACTTCAAAATATAAGAAAATATAGGAAACAAAAATTACCGAAATAGAAATGAGTAAAAACGAGATATATTAAACTGGTTCAGTTTCAGTATTACAAAACATTAAGTAGATCAATGAAACGAAGATAATCTTACCTGTCTTTTATCTTAGGACAAGTGGGTTAATTTGTGCGCTATAACAAGTCCACACTGTTAAGTGTGATTTAAGATACAATGGCAAGATAAAGGAAGCTTCTGTGCGATGCGCTCATGAGACATGTGAAAGTAGCGCTCCAGATATTCTAGACCTATGGCACGAAGTGAGGTAGGGTTGTGTGGTCAGTCCTAAGCACGACCGCCTTTACCTCCAAAGGACACGAGTGCACCTCAAGCGTCAGGCATGGGAGTACTGAAGAAAAGTCTCCAGTGTCCTGGCCGGAATTTGAGCTCGGACCGCCCGATTCGTAATTAATTAAACTTTTATTTATTTATGGCCTTTAGCATCTAAGGCTCAGGCCGGGATAGGGGAGGAGGAAGGATTCGGGAAGGTGTCGGCCAGGGACTAGGTGCCATCCCGCCATTTGCCTGGTGTGACAGGAAAAATCTCAGTCAGGATGATCGGCCGCTGGGATCGAACCCACGACCTCCCGAATGCTACGTCAACGCTCTACCACTCAGCAACGGCGGCTCGGTCCGCCCGATTCGTATAAATGCACATATGAATTAAAGAAAACAATATAGCACCCGTAACCTCTTACTCATCAGGGTTTTCAGGGCACTCTTTTCTTCCCTATCCGTGCGATGTTGTAGTAGGTGAAGGGGATATTGGTCGTCCTGCAGATCTCTCGTGTACCATTAGAAGTACCGACGATCTTGAGCATACTACGGAAAAAAGCTGTGACAATATCTAGCAGGAGGCATATTGTTGTTCCACTACTCTAACAGAAAAGACGATTTCTTCGTATGATAAATATCTGTTTATTCAGAAATTCTTACCGATTAATCTCTCGAAGCGTTAATTAAATGTAAAGGTGCCCTGTGCAATGTGCACGGCGCATGAGAAATGTGGAGGTATTCTCGACCTACGGGACAAACTAAGGTGGGGTAGTCAGTCCCACGCTCAGCCACCTTTAGTTCCGAAGATGTCCAGGAATACCAAGGACACTCTGGTATTTGATAGGATGCTAAGAGTACCTCTGAACGCCAGGCATGGGAACACAGAGAAGTCTCCAGTGTCCTGGCCGGGATTTGAACCCGGGCCGCCAATTAAAATTGATAAAACAATATTTTTATAAATGACATTTTCAAATGCTTTTGGAAACCAGTGTTTCACACATTATTTATATGGCTGCTGGTAGATGACCTCTTTTGCATACGAGGGAAAATCGGTAGCAAGTACTTAGGTGACCCTGCCAGTTATACGTATGCATGGTAATTATTCCTATATGATCTGAACACAAAATTATTTACGTACACTTACAAATGTATACTCATATGCGTATTATATACGCACTACGATGACATATTAGTAACATAAAACATGCACAGCGTACTAAATTTCAGTATAAATTATAAACTGATCTTATATTAGTACTATATACATTATTAATTCAAGATTACAAACACAGCTTTTTAGTTTCTTCGTTCATAGTTCGCTAGTTCGGCCACTTAAAGATTTATTGAGTGAAGTTTAACAAACAAGAATTAACTTCATTATATCTTTTAATCTTATAATAAAAATAACGAACCTTCCTTCCATATTAGTTACAACGTTCCTTGAAATAAGCAATTTAAGGTCGGGCGGAAAAACATGATGTTTCCGATAATTTACGATCCCTTAATAAGTTCCTAATTTATTTCAGTTTAACTTGGTTTCATTAGGGGAACAAAGAAGACACCACTGGCAGACTTGTAAAAAGTTGCCAGGGCAAAGAAATGCGTGACGTAGAGTCACTACATGCATTGTTAAAATGAAACAGAAAAATGATATGATAGGAAAACAATTTAATTAAGTAACAAAAGCTTCTTTTAACTCACAAACCGAATTCATCCAAGATTATTCCCTGCATTCCCCGCACAGCGTTTGAGGAAAGGATTAATTAACTAAGCAGGAGCTGACTCGAATTAAAACATATCAAATCCGGTTAAGCTTATTTTTGAGTGGAGCCGATAAAAAAGAAGAAAGACGTTACGGTCCCCGGAGTTTCTACTTCTAGCTACTTATCGGCCTCGCCTTTCATGGTAAATAAGACCGACAACTAAGTGATGCCATGAAGATCGCAGATCTTCGCCATTCTTCCATGAAAAAATTGGCAACTACAAGAAATTCTCTACCTGTTCGACTCGGCGAACGCACGCTTCCATGTTGTGCTTTACTACATTGTAAGACAACAATAGTAAAAGAGAGAGAGTCAAACTTAATAAAAGGGAATTTAAAAATATGAACCTTAATTCTTTAGATTAAATATTTAGACACTCAGGAAAAATTCAACCAACTAAATTGTTTTAACACTAGCCTGTACTGTTGTTAGTTATAATATTTTATCAGCGGACGGCTGATTCTACATTTATAGGTTATCGACGCCCACTCTTCACGTGAATGATAGCTTATAACCAATTTCCTAATTTAAAAAGAGGGAACTTTAGGCTGCACCCAGGCACAGTGCCGTATATTAGCTCTCTGATGAGTAGTCCCATTCTTGACTCGTACTCGGTGTACGTATCGCTCCCATGCGTAAATAATTACTTTAATTATAGGAAGCAAGGAATAATAACAAAGCCCTGGAGCTATTTAAGATAGTAGGAGTGAAAGACAATTAATACAGGTTTTACCTGAAAGTTACAACTCTCTCTTACATACCTTGACAGTTTTATCTCTGAAGATAAATTCACGAGGACGTCGACGAATGAAATATCAATTAGTTTAATTACCGATTCACTACAACATAATTAACTTTATACGACAACCGATCTGGTACAAACAATTAACAGACTGAAGTAATAAGCAGAAGTGTCTCGTAAGCTTGCTCGCGCCTGAGAATATTCATGGAATTTACAAATATAAATTAGTACCTTGTTACAAATACGAAAAGGTTACATGATGACGAATCAGCGGAACTGCGAGAATATCGACAGTGGTTCTGTCTTATGAGGGATCCATGACGGACTCTCTCCAGCCTTTAGCGTTACATTTCGGAGGCTGTTTGAGGCGTATCGTAGAAGCTAAAGGAGAGATGTTTCTCGGTCGAAGATTTTCAGCGGACTCCCCGATTTTCGCTGAAGCACAAATATATAATCAAAACGAAAGAGAGGCTTCTCAAAACGCTCCTCCCAAACGAAGATAGAACTTAACCAATAGTAAGGTTTTTAGAGAACTAGTAGATGTGGAAGATCTAGCCTCGTTAATACTCTCGGGGGAGATTACATAAAAACCAGCGTTTTAAGAGAGGCTAAGACCCCCCCTCCCCACGTGACGAAGTCCTCTTCGCCTCGCGTAACCTTGAACGAACTAAGCTGCTTAAAAGATTAGCATTGGAGGAACATTTTACATAACGAAACCTTTTTAAAATTTACAAAAAATTAATCTATTAAGAATTCCTCCTATCTCAACATATCAGAACTTCACAAATACATAAAACGAATTAAAAGCACAAAATTTCATATAGGCTCGAGCTGAGGAAGTTCTTTCTTAAATAATTACTTTTTTTTCTAAAATTCATGAAAGTAATGAAGTACGTTAGATGGTATGCGGTACTGTGATGATCCACTTTAATAATTTCTTAGGAAATAAGGTTCTTTTCTTTGATAGAAGTCACAACAGATAATCTGGTCGAACCTGCACGACTACACACAGTGCCCCAGTTCTACCCAGCGTATGTATCGGGCGTGCTACAGAAATGTAGGAGACTTTCCCGCAGGTGATAATAACGGCATCAATTAAAACATCACTCATATATAAAGTGATAAATACTTTATTTTATATGGTCATGGAGTAATAACTCCAGAATCTGCCGGGTTGGCAGTCCCAGACGACGATAAGTTTACATATATTAATGAAGATTTAAATAAACTTAATTATCGATGATACGTCAACTAAAACCTTGCATTAATTTCCTTGATTCTTTACGAAAGCATTTCTAATATTAGTAATTACAATTATATAAAACATAAATCATTTTAAATAAAAAAACTTAATGAATTACACAATTACTAATTATTACTACTATTAAATGGATTACATAATTATTAATATTAAAGCTGAGAACTATATAGTTTTATTACGTTTTCTCCTAGTGACAACTAGCGGCCACTTTTTCAGCTGTTTGGATATTTGCTCAAAAACTAAAAATAACATGATCATAAGTTCTCATTTAAATAGCAAAGCAAATTATAAATGTTAATGAAATCTATAATTATCTATAGCTTCTATATAACTTCTATATGGTGCATGGCAATTTGCCTCAATATTTTCCTTGGAGAAAAAAAGAAAATAATTGTATTTACAATTAACAAATTATAAATTAATTAATTTTCTTTTTGAAAAAAATAATTCATTCATTAAAATACCAACATTAAAAACAATTTTTCATAGTTCATAATTTCAATATATATATAGTTTATAGATTAAAATAAGTGTATCGTATTTCATAGATCATGAATTAAGATACCTTTATATATGTTTTTGCAATGAACAGCAAGATCTTTCTCATTTGTCCCTGGTTTTAGTTCAATTCTCGTCACTTTTGGTAGATTATATACATTTATAATACTATATTTCCCGGTCAACTATTCATTGTAGATCTGCTGTAATCTAATCTTATTCCTAAATTCAGTTTCCTTGATTTCTTCATCTGACAATCCTTGTAGAGTTAGATCCGAAATAAGAGTAGTTAAGTACATAGTTCATATCTTCAATGAGGGTCAATTCCTGATACACTTTATACCACTCTAATGAATCACAATTGGGATGTAGTAATTTCATGTCATTCTTTAGATTTTTTACATACAAATTTACAGCTTTCCAAGTACAAGTATGCTTAATTCGATACTCGTTTAGGTATATTTTAAATTTAGAAATCTTTAGTGTTAGCAATCTTTTCATTTCGATTGATAGTTTCTGTGGTTCAAGTTTCTTTTGAGATAACATCAGTCTAGTACTGGGTTTGACTACAGTAGACGCTATTTTCTTTCTATTTTGAATTGGTTTTGCACCTTGTTTTCTAGTTTTATCAAATTTATCTTGAATTTTAGATGCTGATGGGATAGAATTCATTTATGAATCAGAAAATTCAATGGATTAAAACTTTGTGTGTTGGGGCATCTTACCAGATTCTGTACGTTTGATTTAGGATACTGTCGACCTTGTTTGTTTGCTCCTCTTCCCCTTTTCTTTTGACTATTTGATTGTTCATATTCTTCAATACGGATCTTTTCCTTTAGCCATTGCTTTACTTTTAGTATTGATAGGTGTATTTAATACCTGACAGTTATTACTTGGTTTCCTTGACAATGTCTTTTAACCTCGTCAGAAATGCAAGCTGTGTGTTTGTGGATTTTTGCTTAAAATGGAGTTCTTTTTATTAGAATGTCCTGTGGACATATTTATTCCTTTGCTTGAAGTAGTAGTTCTAGGATTTAAATCATTTATAATTATGTCGTCAATAGAAGCGACAAATTCTAATTGTGCCATTTGTTCTTTTATTAATCTACTCTTTTTCTTGCTTTTCTTGAATTAGGTTTGTTTATTAATTTTGATAACGAAGCGAATTGATTTCTCTGGTCATCGGCAATTACATAAAATTTTCATCTTCTACATCACTCTCGATAGTTTCTATTATTGGTTTATCTTCTTCTGTGACTGGTCCAGGGATTGTAACATTTAGTCAATATTATACAATTCGTCTTGTAATTAAAAATAATTTCATCAAAAGTTTTCAGAAACTGTTGGCCCAGAATGAGATAACATGGCAGTTCCTTCACCACTAATGTCTCGACTTCGAATAGTTGTCCATCTAACGGGAGTTGAATAATAAATATGCCATTTATTTTTGTGTCCGCCCCGCAGAATAATCTCAATCTGGTGTGTTCCGTGCCACATACATCAAGCTTAGCACCAGGACATTGTAATTTTATCAAAAACTTCACACTTCAAGACATTACAGGATGCACCTGTGTCTGTTAAAACACTAATCTAGAATATTTGATTGAACAGTACTTAAATATCATTTATGCTGACTCAAATACATGCAAGTCCCATGTAATAGAGTTATCTAATTCTGTAATGAAAGCGTTAGTTTCTATTGCTGAATGAGGAGCTTGGTTAGAAATTTCTCTCATTGCTTAATCATAATTTGTACGATTAGATGTTATTACTGTATTTATGGATTGATGATTTGAAGAGGAAGAAAAGTTGCTTCTATTATTTTGTGGTTGATAAGCATTTTCATTTTGATTATTGGATTGACTATGTGGTGATGGTCTGTTGAATTATCTCCTATTTTTTGTTTAATTCACAAAATTTTCAGACGTATGATACCTTCGGTTTGGTGGATTATGCCTATATCGAAGGTATAACTTTGCTTATCTGGGCAAGTAGGTTTATTCCTGAATTGGTTCAATCTCCTTACACTGATTAATAGATCATCTACTGTAAGATACTTAGACAGTGACAAATTTCTCTGAATATTAATAGGCAGCATGTCTTACATATTTTGAAGCAATTCATATTCTGGGATATTTTCATCAATGTTTCTGAATTTCGCAATTAATCTTAATACCTGCATTTCATAACTGTCACATGTATTCCAGTTAATCCCGGTTGCTAACAAATCCGTTTTCTGTTTTTCAACATTTTCTCTGCAGCAATGAAAATCTAGAAATTCTTCACAGAATTGATAAAATGTATGTATGTATTGTTTCCTGAACAGAAACCACCCTTTTGCTGAGTCGTTATTCCCACAACGAATCCCACAACGTCCAGCTTACTAATCTCTGATGTCTTTAAGCATTTTATATAGAAAGCTAACATGGTCAGATATTCCTTTGGGTTTTGGCGGCTGACGTTGCAATACCACTTTGGTATATCCGTGGAATCTTTCGGTTTCATGGCTCTTTTCGGTAACTGACTTTTGTTACGAAATAATTCGATTAGAAATCTGCTATGTGCACTACCAATTTTTTTTCTATTTAACGGATGGTACTCATAGATGTCATCTCCACATTTCTCAGAAAAATACTGGTTTCTTTCAGTAGATGTTCAATTTGTGGTTCATTGTTCATAGAATTTTCATCTATAGGTGAATTTACTATAGTCAAAGGTTTATCCTGTTTTTCTCCATTCTGTAACGCATTTTTCCATTCAATTATAGATGTAACTGGTGACGTAATATCTGATAACTGACTATTATGAGCTTCAAGAATCTTTCCATCATTGGAAACATGTTCATCTATTTTTTCGTTTACATCTATTAATCTTGCCATCTGGTTCTCTATCCTTCAAGAAAATTTTACCTCTAAAGTTTCAAATTTCCCTCAATTTTCTGTTATTTAAGTCAAGCTTTTCATTCAAAACTTTCTGACTCTGCTTAAATTTTTCCGTCATTTTTTGCTGTAATTCTTCCGCTACTCTGTCTTGACTTTACTTAGTCTAATCTAATTTGCAATATAATTCCTTTTGATTTAGTTCTCTTTCTTGTATGGTTTTCAATGCATCTAGAATTATTAACATCATTTGGTATCAGAACCGGTAAGTGGTGTTTCTTCTTCTTTTGTCTTTTTCACTTATACTATAGTTAGTCTTTTCTATTAAGTATGCTATTTCCTGTGTCGGTAGCAATTTTTGTTCTTCCTTTCTTTCCAGATCCTTGACTTTTGAATCAAAGCCCCAGTGCTGTGGTGCCAATTTTTGTAACGGTTCGCTGCAGTCGGAACAACTTTTTATATAATGGCATTCTAAGGTTTGCGGTACTGTGATGATCCACATTAATAATTTCTTAGGAAATAAGGTTCTTGTCTTTGATAGAAGCCACAACAGATAATTTGGTCGAACGTGCAAAATTACACATCGTGCCCCAGTTCTCCCCAGCGTATGTATCGGGCGTGCTACAGATGTGTAGGGGATTTTCCGGCACGTGATGATAAGGGCATCAATTAAAACATCACTCTTTAAAGTGATAAATACTTTATTTTATATGGTCATGGAGTAAGAACTCAAGAATCTGCCGGGTTGGCAGTCCCAGACGACGATATACGGTTACATATATTAATGAAGATTTAAATAAACTTAATCATCGATGATACGTCATCTAAAACCTTGCATTAGTATATATATATATTTATATTACATTTATATACGAACTTTTATCTTCGATCGTTAATAATTTCCTTGATTCCTCTACCCCTTTGAGTCACCTTGTCCTATATATAGTACAGTGAATTAAAACCTTCGTAATTCTTTTCAAGTTCTGTTTTAATTCCTGTCAGTCACTCTTCTTAATTCTTATAATTCATCGTTTCAGTGTGACACCCTTGCAACAACAACTGTACAGAATAGTTATTGTTGTGACGAATACTTTGAAGGTGCTTTTCAGTAGACCGTTAAATCGAAAAAAAAAAAAAAACCGAATGGCGAGCTTCAAAATACTACAGAATTCCAGCATATTATATTTTTTTGTGTAAATTAGACACAAAACATAACAAAGAAGCATTTAGTATAATCTTTATACTGTACCTGAGGCACTGTAGGTGTTTCAAAGAATCGTGCTAAATATAGGACAGCGTGACTTTAACTTGCCTGATTTTGGGTGAAACGCGAAAAAATATGCATATGAACAAACCATTGTGCAACCTGTTTGCTGAGTTTGTGTTACTTGTTTGAAGGATTTTATCTTTAATTTAGAAATGGTTTAATGTATAAATCAGGCCCAGATAAGATTAAGTAGTGGATGTATTAAAGAAACTCATATTTTCACACTGAATTCTGTTCACACACTATTTTTAGGTGATTATTACGAGGGCCATTCAATAAGTAAAGGTAAAAATGGCGGGAGTGTCAACATGGTTTATAGCTTGAATCATACCATCTAATTATTTTTTCGACGACACCCCCTGCTATAGTAATGCACTTGTCCCACTGCTTTACGGGTCTTTTTATGCCGGCAGTAAGGAATTATTTGCCCTAATGTTGGAGTCAATTTTGAACATTTGTTTTCAATTTCTCGTTGCTTCGCAACTCGAAGCTACGAAATGACGTCGAGGCGGAGTACTTGAAACAGAGACCGAACAGTTATTGCGGATATTCTTAGAACTAGAGACTTCTGTCACTACTTATTGAATGGCCCTCGCACTAAATGTGAAAAAAAAATGGTAGTCACAACGTCCTATATATAGGACGGTTCGAGTTTCGCAACCTAGTAGTCAAATTTCTAAATTTCACGTTTTTTACGTTTAAATGACTCAAAGTACGTTAAATACCACATTTATAAAATTTTTATCTCCTAGAACAAACATTTGTGACTAAAAGGGTTAAGAAAGCATTTCTAATATTAGTAATTACAATTATATAAAATAAAAATCATTTTAAATAAAAACTTAATGGATTACATAATTATTAATATTAAAGCTGAGAACCATATAGTTTTAATAGGTTTTCTTTTAATGACATCTAGCAGCCACTTTTTCAGCTGTTTGGAAATTTGTTCATAAACTAAAAATAACATGATCATAAGTCCTCCTTTACATAGCAAAGTAAATTATAAATATTAATGAATTCTATAATCATCTTTTAAATAAAATAATAAATATCATAACTTCTATATGGTACGTGAGCAATCTGCCCCAAAGTCTTAAGCAATTGAAACACAGAATTGACTTCTATGTGATGCAACGTCTAGATTGTAAGATCTTAATCCTAAATCAATTGATTATAATTAGACTTTATTTATCGCCTATATACATCTTTAGTTCATGCCGGGATAGAGAAGAGGAAAAGATAGGGAAGGTAGTAGAAGGGCCTTAATGTATCGTCCCGGTATTTATCTTGTGAATGTGGGAAAAACCTGAGGGTGGTCGGCTGTGGAGTTAGAACCCGGCTTGCTACCAGCTGCGAATCCGAAGTCAGCGACGTTACCACCTGAATCACGAGGACTGGGTCAATTGATTAGAATTTAAAACACTACTTATTTTGTGTATATATATTTGCCCTACCCTAATTTTCTCTGAACAGATTATGTTTTTTCTAGGTTCTCGCTACGAAAATTTGTGTTAAATATGGTTAGTTAAAATAATTTCGCTGATTAAAAGTTACACTTGTTACTCTAACTTACGAATTTTATAGTGACCTCCCTGCACACCTCACACTCCATTTATCGTTGCATATCTTTTTTGATCCTCATTAGACATTACACTATATATCACTTATGCATATTAATATCCTGCACTGAGCAACTAAACTGATTTTGAAATAATTTAGTCGTATTACAATATTTCAGCACACACACAAAGGACAAACGTAAAATTCCTTTACCAGAAGAACACTGGGACAAATGAAACCTAGCTAAAAATCTACTTTAGCTACTGACAGATCAATAGGAGAATTAAAACACTAATTTTGGACGTCGGAAGACGTGGACAGTAATACTACTGGAACTACTGTTTGAAAAGACTTAAGTGTGAACAGTCTGTAAGCAGCGTAAACGTGTTCCACCTTACGTGTAGGACGACTGTTGGGAGTGTCACAGTTGTGCTACTCAACGCTGTTTGGGCACTCATGTGACACCTTTACGATAGTAACGAACCTATTAACATAGATATGTTATTCTAAGCACATGTATAAATCTAAATGTACGGACTTCTATAGTTAATCTTTTCCTCGCTAATTTGGCGACGTCAATCCACCTGAGCAACAAATCCTTTCAAAAGCATTAATAACGAATAACATCTTTAATCGTGTCCAAGGGCTTATTTAAACGGAGATACTTCCAGATTTTCTCTTAATGGCTGTGAGCACATATATTACCGCATGTTTTATGTTAGCGCTCGTCACGATTAAATGAGTGCAATGTTTGTTAAAATCCACAAACATCTATGTCTCAGGCGGGATTCGGACCCGCAACCTTGGAGGCGCTGGCCTAACGCCTCAGAACACACAACTACCTCGGTCGACTGAATCTAGCAAAATAAAATGTAATGCTAATACAATTAGTAATGACATTCCAAATCGGCGCCAATTTTCCTTTTAAAAACACGCTAAATTTGATTATCAGACCTACTTATTGTCTACAAACAATGTCTTGAAGCCAGAAGAATTCCTCTTCAATCTGTTACAATACAGTTACAAGTCCTTTTCCTCGTTCACTGACTCTATTAACTCAGTTACACAGAATATGTTTTCTTGACATTAAAACAGGAAATTTAACAGTTTCATCTGTATCTCTCATGTTCACAATGAACCATCAATGTATTGCACATGACCTCAAGACACACATCGCATTCAATCATACTATTGATTTGAGTGATCGCAATATATCTTAACGTTACCATCAAATAATCTGAAATAAATGAGCGGTTTGGGGAAAGAAAATGCCATAAGTATTTCTTTTTAATTAGGGCGAAAATGAGTCGAATGTGTTTCTTAATAATAATAATAATTATTATTATTATTACACAAAATTTTTGTGTCCAACGATTGCCTGTGATACTGAAAAAGGGAACTTTGCATCCAAATTTTTAAGATTTAGACACGTCTGCATTTTCTTTTACGATATAGTGTGAAAAACTTCTGCTGGCGATTAACATTTCTGTTACCCCAAGCCGCTAAAATGACAAACATGTTCCATACTACACAAAGAGTAAGAACCGTGTAAGTCACAAATCCTGGTTTCGGAGAAAAAAATCTTACTTCCTTTCTCATAGAAACTAAATGGACAAACTACATAATACATTTCTTTTTACATCATTTAACATGTTTACAACAAGAATCATGCAACCATTATGTGAGGCCTTCCGAATACTGTACAAAACGACATTAATCAAGTTTTGGCTAAAACTAGACCCACGCGGTTCTAGCTCTCAGGTACCGATCCACACGAAATCAACCAATAAAAAAAATATTTGTTGCCGACATATTTTATTTTATTTTTACACATGCATTTTCTGTTTATGTATGTATCTGGGAGTAAGAAATGACTTTTTTAAAAAAATTACGACTACCACTCTGGATTCTAGCAGCCATTTTGTTTATAAGGATCAGCCGTTTTGGGCATTTTTAGAGGTTAGCGATAAGTTAATTAACTTTTTTTTATTTATTAAGATATCAACATGAAATAAAAACCATCTTATTCTGAATGAAACCATCTACAAATCATATTATGACAAAAAATGTGTTAGGTTTTAAGAAAATAACCTAAAATTTAACTAGAAAAATGTGTTTTGATTAGAATAAATTGAAGACTTTAGGGATTTTTTTTTTCAAAGAAGGGATTAGAAAACAACTTTAATGTTATTTTTTCCCTTAAAGATATAATAGAGAACAAGACTTACAAAAATTTTGATACCTTTTAAATGCCTCCTTTAGGTTTTACAGGCCTTCAAATATCGCAATTTGTCCAAAATCTCCGATTTTTAAACTGGTATATCTCAAAAAGGACTGAATCAAAAAATCTGAAATTTTCACAAAATACCCTTCTAGTACCTGGTAATAAACACACAAAATTTCATCATTGTGTTTCAATCAGAAGTATTTTTTTTAATTAAAGAAATAAGCAAAAATACACAGTACGACGCACACTGACGCAGACGCCTAAAGTGTTAAAACACTGAAAAAAAGGTGGGTTATATTAGTGAAAAACACAATGATGAAATTTTGTGTGTTTATTACCAGGCACTAGAAGGGTATTTTGTGAAAATTTCAGATTTTTTGATTCAGTCCTTTTTGAGATATACCAGTTTGAAAATCGGAGATTTTGGACAAATTGCGATATTTGAAGGCCCGTAAAACCTAAAGGAGGCATTTAAAAGGTATCAAAATTTTTGTAAGTCTTGTTCTCTATTATATCTTTAAGAGAAAAAAAACAACATTAAAGTTGTTTTTTAATCAAAAAGGTTATTTAACTTATCGCTAACCTCTAAAAACGCCAAAAACGGCCGACCCTCATAAACAAAATGGCCGTTAAAATCCAAAGTGGTAATAAAAAAATTGTAAAAAAAAAAAAAAATCGTTTTGTACTCCCAGGTGTATATATAAACAGAAAATGTACTATTAAAAATAAAATAAAATATGTCAGCAACACCATTGGTTGATTTCATATGGATTGACCCTATAGATTTTATCTATAAACGTACTATTCTGTAATTTCGATACTGTCTGATACCTCGTATCTTCTGAACAATTCGCTTAAGAAAAGTAAAGAAAGAAAAAGTTGTTACAGACATACCTGTGTCTCATTGCTTTCCAGTTGAGCTCTCGCCTGGGCAACCATGTCCTTACATATTTGACACACACTATCATTGTCAGCAGGTACCTTCATATGCTCCCATACAGTCTGTATACAATGTTTCACAGCCCTGCATTCTTTTGCGCTTCTGTAAAGCAATATGAAACACTGCAGCAACAACTGAATACAGCAGTTAATGAACATAAAGTACCTCTATTAAGAAACTACTCTGAAACCTTTTTTCATTTAATATGTAACTAAAACTATAGGGCTTAAACTATAAATCTAAACACGTATCAAATTTACTACATTTAAAATAGATGAAAAACGAAACCCAACACTAGAATTTTGGAATGTACGCACAATAAGTTATCAAGGGTAAATGAATGTCTTACTTATGGGTAACCTTAAGCATAAGATGATGGAAAGTCCCTTTGAAGGAATCGTGAAAAAACTACCACCATCTTTAGCACCAAAAATGATGGCTCTCCACCAAATTTCAGCTCAAAAGATGCTAACCTAACCTCAAAATAAAGTGTTTTTTTTAGTAGTTTAGCGATATCTCGGTCGGATTTGAACCGACGATGACCCGGTTTTCTTTTAAACTGAACGGTTTTTCAAGCTCTACAAGATGGCATATATTTTTTCAGATTTGTTGGCGCAAAATTCAAATTCTGAAAGAGATTACAAAATTTGAAAATTGAATTTAAAAAAACAAACTAAGACAACAGTTGGCTCGAAAAAAAAAATGTTATATAGAAAACATAACATAACAAAGTGGTAGAACATAACCAAACAAATCGAAAACAGCATTTTTGTCGCTTTTAAGCCATTTGATATTAGTTTCTTTGGCTCACAATTGTTCGTGTGTCCTCAAATCTTGCAACTTTAATTTAATTCCCGACGTTATACAATGATGAAATGTAGCATAGCAACGTACGTCGGGTGACAATACAACATTCCATTATTACCTTCATATATTTCTATATATGTATGTATTTTAAAAACATATGTTAATATTTTTTATTACAGACTTCTTTATCCTAAAATAAGTACTAACTTGTATCGTATAATAATAAAAAAGGTATCTTATAATAAAGAGAATGTTGGCCGCGGTATTGGTACCTGTGCGTTCATGAGATGCACAAGCATTTAGATGTGAACCCATTCAATGTCCAACTCCACCCTGTGGTTTGCACTATGAAATATTTTTCTCATACTCCTTACCTGGAAATTACCGTATGTAAGACTAAACGAGAAAATCTTAACACTAACTGTTTTCATATGTAAATGCTGCCAATGGAGGGTTAAATTTGTCAATTACAAATATATATATATATTTTACCAAAATATTGGTGTTAGTAAACACAAAATAATATAAGGATTAGAACACTATATGTGCCCAATATAGGTATTTTTCTCTTTAATATATTTTTCTTTTGCTTTTCTATTTCAATTGTGCACTTCCTGCCTACCCGGTACGCGGTTCGCGGAAGGGGAATGAAGAAGTCAATTGCACTTTTCAAAACAACACAATGCACTTATTTGGTTTCACACGGAAAAACGTCACTGTCCGAGTTGCGGTTTCTTTTAATTGTGCACTTCGCCCTTCTCGCTGAGCGGAAACACTGCTTACCTGATTCTTTGTTTTACAAGGAATCACTAAAGTAATAAGACTTGATGACACTGTTCGGTTCAACGTTCTTCTTTAACACAGTGAGACTTGTAATTGAAGTTCACTTAATTGGCGGTACTACAACAATTAGGTCAACAGAGCTGCTAGTTGAGTTACAGGACTTCATGAATAATATGTAAATATTGGAAAAGTAACAAAACTATAAAAAAAATAATCGTAGGAACCGTTTACTGTTCCATATGAGCAATTAATGCTGTTCTTTCCTATAATCAGGGAGGAACCAAGTACCGAACTGTAATTATGCTCTCCTTTTGCGAGAGCAAAACTGATACCAGGATCACGGTATATCCTCCATATTGCGACTGCTTGCGGCGGGAAAAATTCCCGCTTCTGAAGAATCCGGCCCCCAAAGGACCTGGATGTAGCTCTCTTCTTGCGTGGGAAGAAGGTGGGTGCTAGGTATATGACGGGAAATCACGAACCAAGAAAGGGCAGAGTAAGAAAGTAATAAATCGTCTGGGTAAACTGTTCAGGGCATTTGATATCTGCCTATGGCGCTGGTAGTGTTGAAGTAATCGTAACAACAGCACAAATCCGAGTTGGTATGGAAAAATACTTATAAGAGCTTGCTTGATGAAATATAACTATCATTTTTTGCAAAGATTTTGTTCACTGTAAGAACTTCAAATGTTGTACAGGGTGTTCCAGAATACACGATTCTGTCCAAATTTGAACCATTTTACTGTGTTAGAGTTTGGCGCACGCAGGGACTTGTAAATTGTCGAACGTAGTCGTGACAATTTGCAGAAAGAATTCTGAAATATCCTTATCCATGAGTTAGGAGTTCAATTAAAAGCACAAACTTAGTAGAAGTCGGAATATTGAAAAGCAAGTTAATTCCACTTTGGACAGTTCCCTTGTGAGTGTTCCAAGTTGAAGCACTAAAATTTCCTCAAAGGTCAGTTAAAGTAGTTCCCTTGTACGTCGATGAAAATGTTCCATTAGAAATGCTTTTTCAAGTCCACTGAAGAGGCTTTCCTTCTGAATAGGAGTAAGTGGGTAACGTTAGTGCGGAACTAACAGAACGACTAATAAAATATCTAGTGCACTTTAGTTCGTTAAGTTTATAATGTCTATATTTTATTTTATAAGTACACCAAATAAGGTTACACATATTGGGTATTACTACTACATTAAGGAACAAAGTTAATATTTAATACACACTTAATACGCAAGAAAATTATTTAGAAATAGAAATTAATTAATTATATATATATATATATATATATATATATATATATATATATATATCTTTTTTCGAGTAGCAACATATTTAGCTTGAGTAATCAAACATACATTCATTGCACAAGTATATTCAGTGACATATGGTAGGGGACATATGGTACGTTACCTTTCAGTCATACCTCGTGTATAGTTAACATTTCCACCATTCAAAGAAATTACATGAATCGAGAATGAAATCATGTTAATATCATATAAGGGGCAATCAACTGAAACCCGTTCGTTCCATGTATTATTGGTATAGTGTGTAGGAGGATATTGTTTGTTTAATAGTTTGTAATGGCTAATGTCTCTGTGTGTTGGTTGTAGGAATGTTGTTGATACGTGTTTCCGTCTTGCAGGTATAACGAGTGAAAGATGGCGTTCAAGATCCCCAATCCGTCCAAACAGGACCAGCGTGCCGTCATCCAGTTTCTGAGTGCCGAAGGTTGTCAACTAGCTGAAGTGTTCCGGCGTATGAAAGACGTGTATGGTGATGAATGCGTCTCCAAAACAACAGTGGTGGACTGGGCCAGAATGTTTCGGAAGGGGCGTGAACAAACCACTGATTATCCCCGTCCTGGTCAAGCCCATGTTGTTGCCACAGAAGACACGCGTGAAAAGGTGAATGCGGGTATAGCTGCGGATAGACGCATTAATATTCAATCCATAGCGAACGGGTTAAACATGAGTTATGGTACTGCTAACAAAATTGTGAAAGATCTGGGGTATCATAAAATGTGCGCGCAGTGAATCCCCAGGGTGTTGACGGAGGACCAAAAGTTGGAGCGTATGGGTTGCGCCATTGAACATTTATCCCGTTACCATTTGGAAGGTAACGACTTCTTGCTGCGCATTGTTGCTGAGGATGAAACTTGGTGCCATCATTTTGAACCGAGTTCAAAGGCTTTCAGTATGCAGTGGAAACACCCTTCATCTCCACGTCCCAAAAAGTTCAAGACGCAACCGTCTGCGGGGAAGTTATGGTGTCTGTGTTCTTTGATTGCCATGGACCATTATTGCTCGACTTCAAGGAACCAGAACAGTCCATCAACGCCGCACGCTACTGTCAGACCTTGACACAGTTACGGAGAGCCATCAAAAACAAAAGGTCTGGTTTATTGACCGCTGGAGTCATTGTGTTGCATGACAACGCGCGTCCACACGTTGCAAACCAAGTGCAGGATTTGTTTCAACGATTCAAGTGGGAAATGTTGCGACACCCGCCCTACAGCCCTGACCTTTCACCTTGTGACTTTCACATCTTTGGGCCTCTAAAGAAGGCATTGAAAGGTCAGAGATTTCAGTCTGACGCTGAGGTTCAGGACGCTGTGCGTGATTGGTTTGATAGTCAGACGTCCAAATTTTACATGGACGACATTTGTAAGTTAGTGACACAGTGGGACAAGTGTCTCAACGCTCATGGTGACTTCTTCTGAACAATATTTTTACTGCACGCTAACCATACACACCTCTAGTTTGTGTACAAGTTTCCGCTCGAAATAAAATTTATTTCATGAATTATGACCACTGAACGGGTTTCAGTTGATCCTCCCTCGAATATACGTGTGAAAAAATTCTCAACAAAATCATATTTGAAATCTTTCGTTTTTTATTCTTCTTTAAACACATTATCTCGCTCTTTTGTATAAATGAAAATCATATTCGGTTTCGGTTCACACAAGTTGCAAATCATCGTTAATTGTTTTAACAACAACAACTACTGTCAGCTGGTAGTTCGATACGTCATCGTCATATGTGACCTATATTAGTTATCCAAAACCATACACATGAGTAAGCGAGTGCGTGTGTAGGCGACTCACGGACAATCGTTTCCATGCTAACATCACGTACTGTAGCCCACGTTAAGCCCCAGTTCACAATGCGGTGCGTCAGTCGTGCGGCAGCCGCACAAATAGTTCACACATCCTGCGGATTGTCTGCGAATACTCTGCGGCTTTCAAGGACGAATCTCAGTTTAAAGAACTATCGCAATGTATGCGCGCGTTTGTGCAATAGTAGAAATAATTTTCTTAGGTATGAAATTTCAACTTTCTCTTTTTATTCAAACTGAGAATATGCTGGTTCTAAAATAAGATCAGTGGTCCTATTTCCAAACCTATATGTTTTTATTTAAAACGAAACAATGTTGATATTTCATTTGTATGAAAATTATTTCTCAGTGCAAAAATAAAAACTGCTTTATTAATTTTAAGAAACCGTACTTTACAGTGCATTTACGAGCAAGAAAATTCGTAGACAATTCCATCCATATTATTATTATTATTTTATTCATTGGAATATTCCTACCATATAGTGAGAATATTGTACCTGCAAGTGCGGAAATTTTCAAGTTCTGAAGGTATTCTCATGTAGGTGGGAGTGACAGTTTATGGGGAGGGGGTTTGCTGCAGAGTTGACTGGTTTAAACCAGTTTTTTTTTAAAAATATCAATTGGTTTAAACCAATAAATAAAAGCAAAAATGCCACAAATAGTGTGAACTTCATGCTGACGATTTCACATATTAAACTATCTGCGATAATTTTATATAATTTTCGCCTTGTAATCAAGGGGTCCCGGGTTCGAGTCCAGGTGGGGGACAATCTCTCTCAGGTGCAAATCGAGTACTGGTTCGGATTCCACTTTGAGCTGTAGCTGTAGGTTCTGTCCTTCATAACCTCGCTGCTGTATAAGAATATTAAGGAGAAAAAAACTTATTTCTATCCATATGTAATATAAATAAATAAAGCAAAGCATTTAAACAAAAAAAAACATTTTTTTTTGGGGGGGTGCAGTTTTTGCCAACCCTGGTTTGCTACCATTATTTTGTTTACGTTCATATTTTTTCCTAGATTATAATTTGAAGACTGACAATTTTTATGTCCCTCTTGGACTCGAACTCTAACACTTCGAAGAACCCGTACGGGCCAATTTACCATTATCTCAGAGATTAATATGAAGGAAGCTGAAATTGAAAATATACAGAACTGTCATTCTGCCGGTAATACTTTACGGTTGCGAAAGTTGGAGTACGACCTTAGCAGATGAACATAAATTACGGGTGTTTGAAATTAAGGTCTCGAGAAAAATATATGGGCCAAAACGGGATGAGGAGAATGGAGAAGACTGCATAATAAAGAACTCCACGGAGTGTACGACTCACCTGATGATGTAAGAATAATTAAATCGCGACGACTAAAATGGGCAGGCCATGTAGCTTGGATGGGAAAAAAACAAAGACTATATTTCCTCTTGATTGGAAAGCCGGAGGGAAATAGACCGTTGGGAGGACAATATTAGAAGGGATCTTGGAGAAATAAGTGTATGTAGTGAAAACTGGCTTGATCTTGCCAGGATAGAGCCCGATGGCGATGAACTTGCGAGTTCCGTAAAGCCATAGAGCAAGTAAGTAAGGATAACATCGAGGAGTTATCAATACCTCCAATTATTTATTTAATATTTGGTCAGACTTTATTATTATTATTATTGAGCTTATAATTCTCTACCTAAAATAGAGAAAAATATAAAGAATCTTAATTTTTATAACTGAACAGTTGAAAAAAAAATAATAGATTAAGAAAAAAGATTCCAAAAGAGACAACCCGCACGGCTCCCGTGCCGCTAGTGTGAACCATCCAATGCTGTGCAATGGCTCGTAAGGAAATTGCGGCTGACGCACGGTCGCCGCACCGCTATGGGCAATACGGCAGGTTCGCAATAAATTGAAAACTTTAAACAAAAATACTAATTTGGATGCTTTCTCTGTGCCTAATTTATTGCGAAGTTTTGATTGAATCAGACCAAACGATGAAAAAATTCGCTCTACACTCGCAGAGGACGCCTGGGCTGTAAACAATTGTTCGATTATGGGGAACACTTTGTCACTGAACTTATCTATTTCTGTTTTCTGACTCTTCCACCAGTCATAATTGGTTACATTCGCTGTCACTTGGGGGCTAAAAAGGGTCTGCTGAAATGGTGGTGACTTTGCTTGAAACTTTACAATTGTTGGTACTAGAAGTGTATCAGGGTAGCGCTCATTAGCAAATTCCAGAGCAGTTCTTTTCTCTTCCGAAGTTATGTCCACTTCCGGGTTATTTTCTTTGGGGTCGAGCAGGTATGTTAAAAGATGTGCCGGAGTTATAGCCATTTTGTATCTTTTTTCGATTTTACTCTTAATGTCCTCGTTAGCAGCTGTGTTTAGGAGCTCCTTCCACACCTCAACTGACTCGGAGAGGGTACAATTATTTCTCTGAACCTTTTGCAATGCCACCGAAATGGGTTTTAGTACTAATAGCAGATCTTCAACATTTCTCTTTAAAGACAGATCACAAACTAAATTCTGAATATTTTTTATCGATGACGTCATGATGTTCTTCGCATATTTTAAGCATATCAGGCCAACCTTTGATGTATGACTCAAGACAGTCCACCATGGTATTCCACCGAACTTGGCTTGGAATGACAAGTTTAGAACAACCGGACTGACGAAAACATGCATTAGCAAAATGATTGTTTCGAAAGCATATTACAACACTTTGTAATATCAGATATTTAGAGGTCGTTAGCGAGAAGATTTAGAATGTGAGCAGAACCACCATATGTAATTAGATTTAGATTTTCATCACTTTCTAAGATCTTGCACATTTTTTAAACATTTGACGCATTATCGGTAACAACAGAACGGACTTTACACGTCAAAGGATTCACATTTTCTAATACTTTCGGATGTCACTTCGGCTAGGTATTCTGCTGTATGAGCGGGACCTGAGGTGTCTGCTGTCGCTCTGGACCAAATACTGCATGAATATGAACCTTAAATAAAATGTATTAATTTAAAAAAATCAGTTTTTAGTTACATTTTATACCCAAATAACACAACATTTCTTAAGCAGACTTTTAAGAGTGGTGTCCTAACTCTTAACTGAATAAATACTTGTTATATATATATATATATATATATATATATATATATATATATATATAT
>JAGDQP010001667.1:52844-81414 GCA_022664845.1 Lepisma saccharinum
TATATATATATATATATATATATATATATATATATATATATATATATATATATATATAAGAAATCTGGTTTAAACCAGCCAACCCTGGCTAATAAAAGTATAAAAGAAAAATATAACCAATGATTTTACGTACATAAGATACTTGAGGTGTTGATGATGTAAAACAGGACATTGTTCTTTTATCAATTATGTTTTTACTTTCTTTACAAGCGTGCACGCCAAAAGAACTATAGCGGTGGCCCTGAAAGTCTTCTAGTAGTTTTCTAATCTCCACTTGCAGGTGTCAACACCAATTGTTAATTCCTCTCCGGAGTTCTTTTCTAATACTGGATGCATCGAAAGTTTGTATGTTCACACAATATTACGGAACGCGCGAATTTGTTATTTGAATCAGTATGTACCAAAATGCGGAAAGGGGTTAAAACGGCACTATAAAATCCTGAACAATGTATGTGTATTTCCATTATTTATAAAGAAAAAAAAAAGGTCGTGAAGTCTATGTATTTTAAGTAAATAATATGAAACAAAAGTGAAAATTAAATCGAAACAGTGTAAACTTACCAATCTTCACATGATGCTCTCTTTCTTATTTATTTATTTCGTCTATGAATCGTTCAGTATCTAGATAATCCATTTCTCTTTATAACTCGCCACTTATCTCACTTGAATAAACTTCCACGCAACGAAACTCCAACCATCGCTGGGAACATAGACAGTCGAGGCATGCGGCAAATGTCGTTGTGCATAAATGGACTTATAAGGTTTCATGTAGTGGCGGCAAGTGGTTGTCTCCACTGGGTGTTGCACTCAGGCCCGCCGCTAGCTACAATGAATAGGGGGCGACGAAAAGTTTACGGAAGGGCTTGGGCTTACGAAACGTACATAAAATTAAATATTTGTATTTGGGAAAAATTTTACGGGGTTAATCCCCCCCCCTGGCTGCAGGCCTGGACTGTCACTATGTGTGAGAGGATTGGGTAGCTAATCAGTCACAATCAATCAACGTAGAGTTAAATTATGTAACGTACACACAAAAGAAGAAGTGACCAGATTATTCAATAAATGTACGTTAGTCAATTAATTACGATTTTGAGAAAACTTAGAAAAATGTCGTACGATTTGAACTATAAATTCTAACAACCACACAGCTCCTTACATTGATCGATTTTTTTCTGCAAAGTAGATTGAAGACAGTTCGTGTAACAAGGTATATACAAAGCATTTGAAATGAGACGATACAATGCCATAGCTTTAAAATTTCGCGATTAAAGTAACATGAGTCGCCCACAATGGCCTCTATCTAAAAGCGATACTGGACTGACTGCTGATGCTGCCAAGCCAGGCAGCGGAAAGGACACTTAATCTCGTTTGTCCATTTCCAGTCTAAACCAATAGACCAAATTTTCAGTTCTAACACATTTTTTAAGCTTGATATCGCTGTGTGGCCCATTATTTATTTATGTCATAATTCTTGGGAAAAACGTAAATATTTGCAAAATTTTCTACTAGATGCAGAGTATGAATAACTCAGGAATTAAAACTTAAATAAAAACTGTAAAGTGATATTCTGCGAATAAAATTGAGTTTAAACTGAAAATTTTGTTCATATTGGATTACACTGGAAGTGGACATAAGAGTTTAAATATTTCCTCTCCGGCGTCTATCTTTTGACATTAAGCAGTCACTCCAGTATCGTTACGTAGAGCTCAAGAGTAGCGCATACACATGCACGCTCTCTCTCACACACACAAAAACAGAATGAGAGAGAGAGAGAGAGAGAGAGAGAGAGAGAGAGAGAGAGAGAGAAACTAAGTAAATGAAGGGAACTAGCAGACGACTTTCTGCAAGTCTTGTCGCTTGCGTGCCACAAATGCCACCTTTTGGAAGGAATGGAAAGCTAATTAAGGAGGGGAGAAATGAGTAGAAACGTTCGGCTTGCTTTTACCGTGCAACTTCCCATTACCTGTGGCAATTGTTATATAAAATGTCAGTCCAACATCTAGTGAAAAGGAAGCCCAGGTAGCAAGATGGGCTTTAAAAGAGGTGCAGACCAATTACAACACCAAGATTAAACTGTGAACTTGTAAAGTATTTTTTTCTCTCTCTTCCTAAAAGGAAACTAGGGCTTTTCTTTAATACCAAGGGGTAGAATATTATTACACTGAAATAAAAATTAAATAATTTAAGAATGTGGGTGTTGTGGAACGGGGCAACGAAGAGAGTCAGACCACTCCTGGTTCCATGTACTTAAGGTGCAGTTTCGTTTATGCGATGGTCGCATGCAATGACCGCATTGAGAATGCATGCGACGGAAGCATGTAGTGGGGTAGTTTCGTTTCTGTATTTGGCGCGTGTGCGACGCCGTAGTATATCTATACAATCATATGATTTACTTTTCGTGCATGGCAAGTTTTAAGATCTTTCTGTAAACAACATTTTTTACAGTTTCAGAATTTTAGACATGATTACAACCAACTATAATAATAATAAAAGCAATTTTACATTAAACTAATCTTTCATTCAATATCAAACAATAGTGCTACTTCAAGCTGTTGTAGTACTCTGCTGCCATCTATTGAGCTCCAAACTTACTACATCTGTGCATGCATTCTCTTTCTTTCGGATTTTAGCAACAATTTCATAGCATTTTCCTCCAATTCTTGACGTAGATTTCAATCCTCATCTCTGCTGAAGTTCTTGTTTGGCATAAAATAGTTCCAAATTCAAAGAAAACACGAATGTAGACCGCACAATATTCTGCAACGCACGCGATTGCTGCAGCTTGACTGGTCTCAGAGGAATCGTTCCAACAGTTGCATGCGACATTATGCGTCCGATGCACAAACCAAACCGACTCCACTGATTTCCCTTGAATGTGTCAATGCAGTGACGCGTGCAACAGTTGCTTGCGATAATTACATGCATTCATCGCACAAACGAAACTGCACCTTTAGACCAAGTTGAACGCCATTTGTTGCCGGGTGATCTCTAGGACACAACAACATGTTTTACAGGTAGCGACAAGAGTCGTCGGAGACACAGCGACAAAAGTCGCGTGCATAAAGAGGTCCTTAGGTTGATGATAGGCTCTTATATAATGTAGACCAAAACGAAAGTGAACAACCTATAATTTTAGCAAACAATTTGATTTGTTCATTTCATATTACACGCGGATTTTACAAGAGAACGTAGAAACACAATTCACATCGTAAGTTTACAATTTGTATTACAAATGTGTTTATTACATTTTTTTCTTTAGTTTACTATGGTTCGTGGTGTCTTCAAATCTTGCAACGTTAATTTAACTCATTTCCCGACGTCATAGAATGACGAAACTTTGCACAGCAACGTAAGTCGGGTGACAATACAATAACTTGTTACTTTTATATAATCTTCATATTTTAGAAGCATATTTTAGTATGGACTTCTTTATCCTAAAATAAATACTAGCTTGCAGCGAACTGTGGTTTGACTGGTTGCAGGACACTGTAGGACTTGGGTCACAAAATATTATCTTTAGGAAAAGTATCAGAACATCGAAATAACTGAAAGAAAAAACCAACCCTTTTTGAAAACACACATTTCTTAAACAATTCGGGCTAAAAAAAAAAGTAAAAAAAAAATATATATATAAAAATTTGTTTATGCATGTCTAAAAAGAAACGCATGCAGCGCGCCGACTCAAGAATATGTAAAGTGGCTGTATATGAGAGCGCGCCCCATGCTTTTCTTTTTAGTCATGCATAAACATTTTTTTTCCTTTTTATTTCGAATTGTTCAAGAAAAATATGCTTTTAAAAGCTTTTGTTTCTTCGTAATACATATGAAAACGAACAAGCAGAGAAGAGAAAATCCAGTTTTCGTTTACAAAACAAAAATTGTTCTTTGGTAACATTGCTTACATTGTGTATATGTATCAAACTATTTGCATTCCCTACGAATTGCTCAAAAGTAATTGATACACAATGGAAGTACAAAGTGTATGCTGAAGGATGAAAAAAATGTAAAGCAGCGCATGCACTATTGATCTCACTACATTAAGTTGAATTTTATCTGAGGCCTTTAGGGAACTCTGGATCAGACCAGATGAATGATGGGAGAATTGGTGGAATTAAGAAAGTTGGAGGAATCGAGAGAGCCCTCAGAATACCAACGCACACGATTTGTTCACCACAAAGCCCATATGGCAGGAGCACGGAACGAATCGGGGATCCCACGCACCAGAGGCTTGCGCTCTACCACTGAGCGACCATGGCTCCAAAATAACTTTCAAACTTTATAGAATATTGTCATACGGTGTTCCCAAATTGGTAGTACAATTTTGAGGGATGAAAACTACTCTAAATGAAATGAACTGAAATTTAACTTCGTAAATTTAAAACCTAGACTATTTAATTAGGAAGATGTAGCCTGGAGAAAAGAGGTAATTGCGATTAAAAAAGTGTCAATTGTTTAGGAAGAAAGGAAGACACAGACATCATTTTAGAAGGAAAGCTGATGCGTAGAAACATTGTAAATTATTTCTTTTTCGAACTAAAGGTTAACCATTTCATTCAACGTATATCGACGAAAGTTACGTACAAGTTCCCTACATGTAACTTTCCTTTGTAAAATATACCATAAGTAAGTAACGTCATATCTTCCTTCCTTTTCAAAATTATTACAAAGTTGCTGTAATTGCCTGTTTTCCATGGCTATCTTCCGTAGCGAACACCACATGTTTGTGAATTTAACTTTAGCTTTTACTGATTAAGGTATTTGAAAAGGAGAAACTAACTTAGATTTTCAGTGCCGCTAGTTTAAATCATTTTTTTTTTATTTAAATAAAAAAAAATCTATTTAAATAAATAAAAACAACAAAAATGATTATTTCAACCCTGTGTCTGCATGTTAAAAAAAAACAGGTTATACAGACGCACAAGTGAAGCATTAAGGGGAAAAATGTTACCTATTAAAACTACTACACTTCAACACAGCAACGTACCTTAAGCTTTTGCACCAGTAAGATGGTCCAGTAGTGCACATACGTTCGGCAGATACTTCATTCTCCCGCTGAAGAATAGTAACTGGATTAGCCAAAGTTACTGCAAAAGAAGTTAAAAGGGTTATGAAATCACTCCTCATAGAACAAAGAAATGCAGTCTTCACAAACAGGGTTTTCATTGTCATTCTCCCATTATTATTCTGTGGTAAACCCTAACTGACAAGGGAATGTCTTTTTGATCGAACAAAAATTCTGGTCTGATACGCTGAGATCAGAAAGGACGATCAATCATCTGTGAATTGATATATTACTCTCCAAACTGACCAATAACTACTCAAATATTGTATAGTACAAAGACGGAAACAACCTTGTACGCCGTAGACGCGTCAAGGGAGTGACAAAATATTCAACAGAAGTGACGTGGATGCTGCGTTACGAGATGAGAATCATGGCAGCCATATTGAAACCCGCCATCTTGGAATTTGCTCCAGAATTTGTAATGGAAAGCGAGCCATGTGGCATATCGTTTTAGGCTAGCTTGATTCAAGAAGTCCAAATCTGAAGTAAATTTGTATCTATCTTTATTCGTTTAGACGACTCCTCAATTAATTTTTTATCTATCTTTATTCGTTTAGAAGATAGGACTCCTCAATTTTGGAACTTTACGTCATATAATATGTACATAACGTGGTATACATTTGTGCGACAAACAAACCCAGTGTTTTTTCTTAAATCCTTATGGGCCCTGCGAAACACCTTGGGATCAACAGCTGCGTATGTATGCTTGAATCAATTGCTGGAGATGGTGTAGCGCGTTGATTTTTCACGATGCACTGAGTTGCAGATAGCTCCAAAGACAGAAATCGAGGGTCGTGAAATAAAGTGAAGGAGTGGGAATTCGTGATTGCTGACTGCTCCAACACCCCTGAATTGTATATTTATCTACTCATGCACCTCATCAGTGTAGTTGGATGTGCGCCATTTAGTTGGGAAAAGCAGAAATATGCCATCACAACTCGTATTCCCAGTGTTTTTCCCACCTCGGTGCCTTCAAAAGTGATCGATCCATTGAAAGATTCCTCGTTCACCCGATCTGATGCATCTTAACTTCCATTTTTGATTCTCATGACTTGTATTTATGTCGCAGGCCGGTACAGAGGAGGAATCGAATTGAAATTATGGCCTTTAGGAATCTAAAGCTCATGCCGGGATATGCGAGGGGAAAGGATTCGGGAAGGTGTCAGCCGCGGCATATGTTAAAGGTGTAATCCCGGTATTTGCCTGGTGTGACAGAAAAAAACTTGGAAAAACCTGTGTGGATGGTCGGCAGCTGGGATCGAACCCACGACCTCAAGAATGCTACGCCAACGCTCTACCGAGATACGGCGGCTCGGTGGATAGAGGAGACATGATAGGGAAATAAATTGGACCTGGCCTTATTCAAGGTACCATCCAAACATGTGCCTGGTATGATCGAAGGAAACAGGTAAAATCTCGGTTAGGATGGTCGACACTGCAAATCAAAACCGGGTCCTCACGATTGCGAAGCTAACGCTTTACCTACACCGCTGTTCAGCGCAATATGCTTCGCAGCGTCCATAAGGATCTGAGATTATGGGTCGCATAAATGTATACCACTTTACGTACATGTTATAGGACGTTAAATCCCAAAGTTGAGGGGCCTTATCTCCTAAACGAATAGAGGAAGATAAAAACTTACTTCAGATTTGGATTTCTTGAAAGAAGCTAGCCTAAAACTATGTGTCACATGGACCGCTTTCCATTACAAATTCTGGAGCTAATTCCAAGAATGTGGCTTTCAAGATGGTTGCCATGATTCTCATCTCTTGCGTCTCGTAACACACCATCCACGTCACTCCTATTGAATATTTTGTCACTCCCTTGACGTGTTCACGAATTACAAGGTTGTACTATACAGTATCCGAGTAGTCATTTGTCAGTTTGGAGAGGAAGATAGCAATTCACAGATGAGTGATCGTCCTTTCTGATCTCAGCATACCAGATTTTTCAGGAAAAACATTTTCACACCAGAATTTTTGTTCGAGCAATACTTCTGAGTAAGCCACAAGTATGCAATAATGACGTGGTGCCTACTTGTATAGCAAGGGTAAACCGAGGCAACATATCGCATTTCTACCAAACTAATTGGAATATATACAGAGTGTATAAATACAAAATGTGAACGCAAGTTTATGTAATTCTGATTACCAATACTTGAACAGTATAAACTAAACAAGAATATATGCATGTACAGAAAGGATCTTTTTATTCCAACCGTATTACTAAGAATATCCATCTTCTAGTTCTTACATTGAGATCACGTATTCACAAACCACAGCGTAACCAAAATCAAGAAAAGCCAAGGTGGGCCCAGCCTGAAAAAAAAAAAGTTTTTTTTATCAGGTTGGGCCAGACTTATCGCGACGACTAAGGTGGGCAGGCCATGTAGCTCGGATGGGGGAAAAACGAAGATTATATTCTATCCTGGTTGGAAAGCCAGATGGAAGGATACCATTGGGAAGATCGAGACGTCGTTGGGAGGACAATATTAGAAAAGATCGAGAAGTAGGTGTTCGTGATGAAAACTGGCTTGGTGTCGCCCAGGATAGAATCCAATGGCTTACGTTTGTTACTGCGGCGATGAACTTGAGGTAAAGCCATAGAGTTAGATATTGCAATACGAGGAAGAATCCGAGCTTAGTACATCACTACAAACTATTAAATAACATTTCTTCCAACTGTTGTTTTCGTAATCCACTAGAAGTATTAGCTCCCGTAACTAAATAGAAGCTATTGTTTGCACACAATATTGAAGTTACCACTAGCATTTCTTTAAAACTAATTGTACCCATTCTTGGAAGTACGAAACGAACTATGATCCGTGAAAGTTAATTTTTGTTTACATGCAATGAAATTTGAATAACTAACATAAAAACAGAAAGGCGATAAAACCCGCTTGCATTAGACCTTAACAAATTAAACTAAATTATTATTAACGTATATCAGATAATTATAAAGTACATGTTTGTCATATCACAATTATTTATCTTCTTGTAATATTAATTTCCGTTAAAAATTAATTACAGTACTAGAATCTACAAATACTGTCGTTAATAATATAAATTCTCAAACGGATGTCATATCATTGATACACTTGTTATACACAGAAGCACACAGCTAATCAGTGGTCTGGGTAGTTAGTGTGCCGGACGGCCATTGTGGTACTGGGAAGGTTGAGCAGCAATTGCGAGACTGGTAAGCCAAATCAGTGGAACCATCCCGAATGGGGTTTGCCCTTGTTTTCTTCAGTCTCACGTAGTAAATGGCACAAAACCGGGACTTACAATTGCCGTGGGCTCCGAACCACGCCGCGGGCTCAATCCGCTGCAGTTGGCTAGTGGACAGACCAAGTAAGGTCATTCCCACACAGAAGAGCCCCAGTTCTAACCCTCCCGATTTAATAGTAGTGTCAGTTGGTACAGCGTTGGCTTCGCATTCGGTTTAATACCTGCGGCCGACCATCCTTACAACTTTTTCCAGTCATGCCGGGACGGTACCTTGAACTTAGGTCCTTCCTGTATCCCTTTTCCCCTACCCTACTCCAGCCTGAGATGCCTAAAGACCATAAATAAATTAAAATTCCTCGGTAGTGACACATGGTTACTGACTGAGCTGCTGACGTCTATACACAGCTTATACATTCATATTTTACTGTTAAAATCTTTATAAAAAAAAAAAAAGTTTTTTTTTTTAATAAAGCTTTAATTTACGAAATTACGTACAACCCTTACTGCGAAAGCAAACGTTGACGTATACCATTTCATAAATTCTGGTAAATCAAATCCGGCAAGCACTAACAATAGTAGCAGACAATTTTATTCAGCTACCCATTCATAAAACAGTGCATATCATAAGTATTTCTCCATATTTTCAAAATAGAACAATGACTAGACAGATTATTGTCCTGCAGGTAAAGGACAGATATATACGTAAAGTAATACTGTTTTCTAGATGCATATATGTGATATTTTCACAATGTGTGTTACAGATTATACTAGTAGTTTTAATTGTACTACCTCATACGTACTGCTGCCACAATATTCCACTTTCACAATTACAAGAAATATAACAGTACACCTAGAAAAGATTAAATGATGAAACCGAATATATTTTTCGCGAGATGAAAATGACCAGTAGCAAACATGTGCAAGAAACTCCCATATACTAACTATACACTCTCTACAAAATTATTTGAGCCCCTTGCGAATGACTACCACGCCAGTATATCATTAGTGGTGTACATCAAGCTTCAAAAGCTCGAAGCTAAACATAGCAGCAAAGTACTGCTGCTGCACACAGATTTTACTAAAAAGAGAGCTTCGTGCCTAAAACTTAATAAAAATATGTACTACAAAACAATTAAGATAAGAGAAATGCCCTGAATTCTAACTATAAACACGTAGAAAACATCCTCTCCTTGCGATATTTCTAATGGAAATTCAGTCAAGCTAAAAATAACATATAAAGGCTACAAACAACTACGGGTTGAGAACTACTCATGAAGCCTGAAGCTCTTTTCAGAGTGAAAAATTACACAGTTGGATTCCACTGAATATGTCACACACATCAGCCCAAACATAACACTTTCCAGCCCCTACACACAAGTTAAAGGGAGTGCAGGGATTGAATTCCAGGGATTCGGGCTTTGAGCCCCAACGATTACAAAATAATAAGAACCCAAACTATATATTCGGACTATGATGGTTCCCAGCTTCAAACCAGAGTGCAAGAATTATCTCAGTATACATGATGGACCTGGCATTTCGGAGAGATTTCCTGTTCTTATGTTATATTTGGACTTTTCTGAACCATCCAAGCCTACATTTCTCAGATTCTTTCTGCACCTCGTGTGTCCATTTTTACCCATAGGATTACAACAAAAAGTGTTGCTTTTAAAGTTCATTTTGTGATGCAAGAAACTGATAAAATTAGTTTTAATTGTGTAATGAACCACACACTCACAAGCTCAGAACTGAAACAATAGGAACTGTAAAATTATGTATTAGCAGGCTTTCTCGTTGGCTGTAACAAGGTGTGTCATTTGCTGTAATTAGAAGCCTTGGCATTGGCTATAAGAAGAAGCCATGCATTTTCCCAAATTGGCTTCAGTTTCTGAGCTCAAAGATTTGTTGACTAGTTACTGATGAAAATTGTGTATATCAAGTAAAGTTACAATCACATAGCAGCATATTTCTGATAAATATGTAGATTTATTATAAAATATAAATATGTCATTTATAATAAACCCAAATCCTTAAGGTCAGAAATATTTACTGCATGGTATGACTGTGCCTTACTCTCCGAACTGTACAGCATGTCACTCCCATTAATTCTGCACTGCCTTGCCATTGCGGTGCCAGCCTAATATTTGGTACATGGGTAGAAGAATGTTGTGGCAATAAAATATATTTTTTTCATAATTTTCTGATATGGCATGTTTTTAGATATTCAAGGTCAAAGGTCACAGTGAATGTCATTGAAAGACTAATCTGTCGTCAGAATGTGTCAATAGAAAGCTTATTCCTTAGCTTTTCAACGGTGTTTGAACTTTCACTATACTACAATTAGGAAAAAAATTACAGCCATTCATCTGTATGTATCTGAGAGTGTCGCCTTTTTTTTCGATTTTTTTTTTATTTTTATAACGTCTATATCTTGGATAATTTTCAAAATAAAAATCTAAAAATTACTTACTTTGTCATATGTGTCCTTCATACCAAATTTCATTCAAATCAGAACTGATGATGTCAAAAACTGTTTTTTTATTGATCTGATATGGAATGTCTCATACGGCTTTGTATCGATTTAATCAAGAAAATGTACAGTAGTTGGCGACTATTTTAGGAGAAACAAGCAAACCACACGAAGTGCACTGAGTAACGTACAGAGAATGCGTATTTTTCTTAGTTACTTTGGTAAATAAACTGCTTCTATTTTCTGTTAAATCCGTGCTTTCCACAAGCTAAATGACAGTGTACAGCAATAATAATAATAATAATAATTTAATTTTTAGTATTAGTATAATTTCATTTCCAGTGAATTTTAACATATTTTATACAGTTTTATTGGCCTATCGGCATTCGTATTAAATATTTTTGTTACTTACTAATCAGCTTGGGTGACAATACTTTGTTGAATTAGAACACGTCGGCCCTGTTGATAAGAGGATTAGTCTCTCTCTTCATACGATCATACAAATTTCCGTCTCACTCGTTCAGTCTTATTGGCTTGTTTCATGTCTTCTTTTGGCTAGTTTTCAAAGGGACAAATTTTGAAATGAACTGTTTCCATAACTGGGTTCATACTTCAAATTAATTATGGCGAATGTGAATTAAGGATTTTACTTATGGCCTTTACGCATCTAAGGCTCAAGCCGGCATAGGGGAGGGGAAAGGGTTCGGGAAGGTGTCGGCCAGAGCCGATATTGAAGGTGCCATCCCGGCATTTGCCTGGTGCGACTGAGAAAAAACATGGAAAACCCTGTCAGGATGGTCGGCCGCTGAGATCGAACCCACGACCTCCCCGAACTACGCCACCGCTCTACCACTGAGCTACGGTGGCTCGGTTTATGGCGAATGTGTAGGCTTTCCTCTGCCTTGCTTCCAGAAATAGGATTTCTCGAAATAGGAAAGTACTTCACTATGTCGACAAATAACGATAAATCTTCTCCCTTTTATCCAACATCATCTTCGGCGCTCACCATGCTCAACCCGCACAACTGGCAACACGCCAAAAAATGAGGTATTAAACACTATATTTTTTGCTTTGTAGTTTAAGCTTCAATTATAGTGAAAGTTTAAAGTGGTTCACATTCACTCCATGACCACGGAATAAGGTAGCAGAAAATTCGCAAACATTTTTGAGAAGCTCGACTGTGGTACTGCTCATCTGGGCGGGGAATGCATTACTTCATCTCTATTGAGAACAGTAGATGTATTTCAATAGAAGTAGCACTTTTGTGATAAATGCTTTCGGAATTCTTTTTGCAGCCTTCCACATTTAATTTTCTTTTAATATTTTAATGAAGCTTATGGCAACCATAATGTAATCAGTAATATCTTAAAATCGTACAACTACGAATCAATTTAATAATAATTTAGGCTTCAATTATACCGAAAATTTGCGGTGGTTCACAATCACCTCACGCATTCTATGTAAAAAGTAACACATAACATCGGTGATGGAATCGATGTGTATAATTATATATATATATATATATAATAACTCACAGCCATATTCAATCCACTACTGGATGAGGCCTCTCCCGGAGGGAGGAGTTGGTCTACTGCTCTCACCCGACGTGTTGGGAGAGGAGAGCCGAAGCTGTCAACTGTGATCGTCACTGTCTTTTATTCACAACAGCTCTCCAACTGTCCTCACGATGATAAGTCAACACCGAAATTTTGAGGCCCCACTTGGAATCGAACGAGGGACCGCTCGCAATGAAGTCGAGCGCGTTACCAGACGGGTTGGAAGAGGAGAGTCTAATCTCTCGCTGTGAACGCCACTATCTTTTATTCATAGCAGCTCCCCAACTGCATCACGATGCTGGGTGGGCATCGTTCCAGACCAACACGCCTTGGAAAAAATCCTTGGCAGCGCCGGGAATCGAACCCGGAACCCCTAAATCCGTAGTCAGACACGCTAACGACTAGGGCAACCGGGGTGGTCAGTCTCTAGTGTCTCACAAAAATCCTCTTGTTGATCTCACATGATTGGCATAGTAAAATTTTCACCATTTGGACCCAGGCCCGTTATCTACACTCCTCTATGAACCGGAAACACCTGAATAAATTATCCCTTTTGCGCCACCGTGCATTTCAAACAGGATGTTCCCCCTGCCTCTCCCTCTTCCTCACAGAAAGTACCAAGTTCCCTTACTTGCAGAACTACCAGTGTTCGATTTGTTATAAATTACGAAGGGGAGATCATCAGCTAATGGTTGCCGGTAAGCTTGAACCTAGTACCTGTTTGGGTAGAAATACAGATTTTATCCCTGATTGGGATGATATTCGGGTTCAACATCCGGGGATGAAATCCTCTGGTACCAGGGAAAATCCCCGGTATCCCCCCTGGCAAATCGAACACTGAGAACCACTATTAGCATTACCTACTCCCACAACTCAACCACCCGGTAATAATAAAGAATCTGCACTCACGCCCCAATCTTCAGAAATAAGGGACCGCACGGGAAATTCCACTGCTACCACCGTCGTAAACCTATCCAAACATAACCTTAATAAATCTGAATCTGACATCCTCGCTAAAGGAATTACTTTTTTCCCGTCCAAGCCGTACAACCACTTCCTGTTGTAAAAAGATATCCTTTCCTTTGCCCGCGGACTAAGATGACGCTATTTTTGAGCCAAAAATCCACATATTCCAGACCCACCTCCCAATAAACTCCACACTAGCCTTGAACGCTTCCGCCCTCCTTCAAACATGGACCCACCCCTTCCTAAAAATTATCCTCTCGAACGTTACGTCTTCTCAGTTATCTCTGCCACCACCAATACTGAGTTCTAACACCAGATGACCAACCAACCTAACCTAACCCATAACCAACGCAAAGCCCTTGTAGCGTTACGCGAGAACAACGACAAAATATTCCTTCCGGCGGACAAGGGTCCAGTACGGCAGTTTTAGACAAAGCCAACTACCTCCAGCAGGCGTAACGTCAACTATCTAATCCCAGCACCTACAAACCCACCGCCACAGACCTAACCTACACCCACAAACATAAAATTTCCGATTTCATAACCGCTAATGGTCCTCGTGAGGGAATATCTGAAATGTCCATAAAGTAACTAAACCTGGACAGTCCACGTACCACGACCGTTTCCGTATTACCTAAAATCCACAAACCAGGTAACCCAGGCAGACCCATTGTAGCCAGCTATAACTCTCCTACCGAACGCATTTCCTCTCTTGCTGACTCCTTCCTTCAACCACATGTTCAAGAGCTGCCTGCCTACATCCGCGATACCTACCACCGTAAATTACCGCCTCTTGTTTCTGACATACCACTCTGTACCATAGATGTTACTTACTTGTATACCAATATTCCTCATGCTCATTGCTTAGCAGCATTGGAATTCTTCCTTAACCAGAGACCCAAACCACAGCTTTCCTTCTTAACCTGGCCAACCTAGTTCTAACATGTAACAACTTCACCTTTGACGACAAACACTACCTTCAGATCCGAAGCACAGCCATGGGTACGAGAATGGCACCTTCTTATGCTAATCTTTTTATGGGCAAGCTCGAACATGATTTCCTACAAACTCAGCCGTTGACCCCACTACTCTGGATAAGTTTCTTGGATGATATTCTAATACTATGGACTCATGGTGAAACCAGTCTAAACACATTCGTAGAACAATTGAACGAATTCCGTGTTGTACAGTTCACTTGGTCCATCTCTAACAAAAGAGTCACATTCCTTGACGTGACTTAAAGAACAACACCCTAACTATTTCCGTTCACATAAAACCTACCAACCATATTTAGTACTCACACTACTCAAGTTCCCATCCTTACCACACCAAGAGAGCGATTTCTTTCTCCCTTGCACTCAGAGGACAACGCCTAAATTCCACCACCTCTACTGAAACTTACAACTAACGCCTCCAAGAAGCTCTCGTCAACCGTGCCTACCCATCTAACCTTGTAAACAGTCGCCGTGCAACCTCACACATACAACACACTCAAACCTCCAACCCGCCGACGCCCAGCCCACCGGCTCTAATCACCCAGTTCCATTCTAAACTAACCAAGGTCCAACAAATCCTACACTCTCATTTCCACATTCTCCAATCTGACCCAGACACAAGATCAGTATTCCCCACCAAACCGAGATTAGTTTTTCAGCATCCACCTAATCTTAGAAACACCTTAGTCTCTATGAATCCTTCCTCGTTACCACCGCAAAACCGGTGCCCATGCATGAATGAGACACAGATGTGAGACCTGCTCCAATATCATCACTTCTCCCACAGTCAGTATCAATACTGCTAATGGCCGGTACACCCTAAATCCCAAGGGTACATGCCACACCTCTAATGTTATATAGATCCTAACCTGCATCAACAAACCGGATGCCCCAGTCTCCTTACACCGAGTCCCTCAACACCAATTTTCATCTATCTTTCCTGGTTGCCATAATCCACATTTTACCCCCTACGACCAGCACCTCAACTCGCCGTTTGTGGGAGGACACATTTATTCATGGTTTAAGCGCGAAAACATATCCTGGATATTGAAAACCTTCAATAACTTTAACCCGTTTTCTCTGCATTTTCGACACTTTTCCTTCCACAATCCTGTCCCGGGCTTACACAATGTACAGTTGTCAATTGTTCCACGCGCCATACAGCAGGTCAACTCTTTTCCAAATGATACGCCGCCCGCTACGTGTCGCTATTGTCTTCATAGTTTTGGTTCTATCTACGTGTGTGCCTCTCTCCTCCTCTACAGCAAGTCTACGGTATTAATACCGAAATATCGCAAGTACTCTTTATATAAATGTTGTTTAAGTGTGTGTTTATGGAACAATAAGCTGTAACTACCCTTTTTTCTTACCATAAATTTACCTTATATATATATATATATATATATATATATTATTCAGCCATTCTTATCCACTTCTGGATGAAGGTCTCTCCTTTTCTTTCCACATATGTCGGTCTGCTGCTATCCTCATCCATGTAACTCCTGAAAAACGCTTGATTTCATCTACCCATCGTGCATGTGGACGTCATCTCGGTCGTTTCTTTTCTCTAGGAATCCAATGTAGTACATCTATCGTCCATCCTCCATGTGTTCGTCTAGCTATGTGAGCGGCCCATATCCGCTTCTTCTTCTTCGCAGTCTTGATTATATATTCTACTTTTGTCTTCATGTCGCTCCTAGTTTTTCCTAGCATGCATCTCTCCATTGCTCTTTGCGCATTCAATGTCCAAGTTTCACAGCCGTACATCATCACAGGTAAGACACATTGATTATAAACTTTACGCTTCAGACACACTGGTAGTTTGCTTTTGAAAACAAAGTGTAGTCTTCCAAACGAACTCCGCGCCATTTCACATCTTCAATTTATTTCAACAGTCAACTTGGCATTCGATGTTTTGAACTGGCCTAGGTAAACACACTCATCAACTACGCATATTGTCTCTCCGCTAACCTTTATTTCCTTCTTTGCAGCATGTTGATCGTACATTACTATTGTTTTACTTAAATTCATTTTAAGGCCTATTTTCGAACTCTTATTACACAGCTCTTCTATTGTGGTTTGTAGTTCTCCTGCACTTGAAGCAAACAGGACTATATCATCAGCGAATAGTAGGTGATGAAGATAATCGCCACTGATCTTTATTCTCTCGTCCACTTGCAAAACCTGTTATACGATTTAGCTGTCTTTGCAAGTGAACTGTTTTAACAGTTTTCAACGTGTAACCATTGCAATTTTGACAGGTTTTGCTAGTGGACGTGACTCTCTCATTGCTTTTTAAGTGATCTTAGAGGGTTTTGCACATGGCTATCTCCAGATCTTTGTAGAGGACGCTGAAATTTTTCATTTTCAAACTTGATTTTTCAGGATTTGCAAGTGGACTACTTATATGCACATTCACAGTTCATATATATGCTCATGTAAATGAGACAAAAGTAATGAACGAATAAAATATTTGTGTATAATTGTAAGTTTGAAATGGGACCAAAACTAATGGAGGTATACACAAATCTCATTTCGTTTCCTATAATCTTTTTCTACTCGTTCTATCGCGTTCGCCTCCAGAAAGTATGCGGGAAATTACTGAAAACTAAAACAAGCAGAACTCAAACACCAACAAAATTCCCAAGTAATTAAAACCTGAGCCGCTCATCCGTTCATTTATCATCATTTATTTATTATCTGTTCATTTCTTTAGTTTTAGTTACAACTTATAAGTTGCCTACATATAAGCTATTCGTTAATTCTTACGACGAATTTACAGTTCATAAATTGCTACATACAAATTACACTTATAGCCATTTGTTTTATTACAGTGACTATCTTCACTATTCCAACAAATATCTATCCTTACTTTAGTCCCTCCTATAGTGTTCCAATTTTACAAGCAACAAGTCCGCCGTCCCTCCAAACAAAATTTAAATTATTAATAAGGAATACTGCGCATAAGGGCCGTTTTCTGCCTCTCAACCGATTTTAATGAAATTTTGTACGTAATAACTAGACCATATGAGAGTTCCAACAAGCCAAATCCTATGTACATATAACTTCCGGTTATCACGGAAAGCGCGTCCAAAAATAGCCACTTCCGGATTCCAATTTTTATAGTGTTGTTCAAAATAAATTGTGAATCTCAAGAATGGCGTAAACTATCAAATCCAAATTTCGTATGGAAAGTACTAATATAATGAGCATGATACAGTGTAAACCAAAAGACCATGTCTTTTAACAGTTTTTGGAGATAAATTTAGTTTTCTTATGTGAAAAAAACATCAAAGCACTTTTGCCCCCACTAGTTAGAAAACGAAACGTCGCTCAAATAATCTCCATGTAATGTACAACATATTCAAAAATAATTTTGCAGCTAATGGTTGGAAGAAACATTTTATACTCTAAAGATGAGTACCTCAAGTCGAAGTATATGTTTGAAATTCTGCTAAATATGTCTGAAAGTTCTTAAGATATCCAAACCACATTTTCAGCATCCCTCTAATCTTAAAAACATCTTGGTCCATTCGAATCCTCCCTCGCCACCACCCCAAACCGGCGCCCATGCATGTATGACCTGCTCCATTTTCATCACTTCTCCTGCAGTCACTATAAATACAGCTAGTGACCGACACACCCTAAATCCCAAAGGTACATGCCACACCCCTAATGTTATATACATCCTAACCTGCAATTTCTGTAATGCCTTTCATGTGGGGGAAACAAGTTGTGCTCCTAGCTTCGAATTAATAAACTGCTACAAAAAATCATGGACAGCACATCGAGTGAGTGAATACGATTATTTAAAGTCAGATAATTTTATTCATTATACGCGATGCGCATGACGTTTAACATATACTCCATGTGCTCATCCCCAACCCGCAAGCAGCTAAATAGTCCCGTTCCAAGTACTTTTCGCTCTTTCACTCTCATTCCATATTTCCATGACTCGAAAGGTCGTTATATTTTCCAATTCAACATTTCCACACCCGTTGGAAATGTTAGATTTGTTCTGCAAATTTTACATTTTTTTGTGGGTCATTAAGTAAAAATTAATTTCTTCCCAATACAATAAATAATACAGCTAATGGAATCAAGATGATTAATATTCCTGTACCCCACTTCGTGAATTATTTAAAAGGGAATGAGTAGTGTACACTGTACAGCGTACATACACAATCAGTAGCTGGCGGTTCCAAAAGTGAAGTATATCCGTATGATTATTAAGCAAACTCAATGTTCGTAAATGATAATGAAATTATAAAACATTACCCTACTTTACACCTTACCATGTCCCTCTCCTCTTTGGAGGGTACTAGCCGGGGGAGCAAAGAATTGTTAAAACGTTCATATTCCATTTCATGAAATACATGAACTTCGCTTCGCAACGGGGGTGTAAACCCCAAAATTCTCGAGTACATATCCTAACTTTAAAGTTTTAAAATTAAAAATCAATAGGAACAAAACTGCAAACTGAAAATCTTAAACTTTGTTTAGTTGCATCCGAAAAAAAAAAAAATCTAAAGACTCCCTACGAACCCTTTCATCAAAAAATCAATACTTCCAATTACTGTATTTCTTGCCTGTCATTGCTTGAAATCGCGTTCGTTTTCCCAGAACCAACTCTCCCCTTCGATATAAAATTCTGCTTTACTTAACTTTATGGGCCGCAAAAATGTAATATTTACACGAGAAACGTGACATTCTAAAAGTGTCTAGAAATGATAAAATGAATTTTATGGGCGGTAACAGCACTATGGCTTACGCCCGTCCCGATACGGGGAAGCCCCTTATCTTTGTCACGTCTAAAAATAGCTGTTAACTAAAATAATAGAGTATAAAAGATGAAGATGTAAAAGGTCTTCACAATCAGCACACTGGTGTAAATGGCCAGAATAAAAACCAAGAATGTAAACGGATGTTTATAAATAAAACAAACTAAACTATAAAACTTATTGGAAGCCTGTAAATGGGACTTCACAAGATAAAACAAAACTACACTATAAAAATTAACAGCAAAGGAGCATAATCATATAAAATAAACGGAAATCATAAAAATATTCAAAAACAAGTAAAAGATTACCGTTTAAGTTTAGGTTTATACCTATGTTTCCCTCTCCTTCCAACGAGATTAAAATCTATATCCATCAGGGGGTCCTCAACCATGTCGGAGGACAAAGATGAACTTGGTTGATGGAAAGTATCTACAGACTCGTCCTGAGCTAATTGTGCAGCCAAAACGTTCGTCAAAGTCTTAATGCTCGTAGCGAGAGGTGAAGTTCGAGCTAATTTGGAGACTTTATAGGGACTAAAAGTAGGCTTAACCCGTGGAGCTCTAGAGCTCTTCACAGGTGTTTTTTGTCCCTGACTCTCCGGCGGCATATTGCTAGAAGTCTCCGATTCTTTGGGCGGCTTCGGAGTGTCGTCATGCACAACAGACTCTGTTTGGGTTGATACGTTAACTGTCTGGGTACCAACCGAGACAGTTTTAACTGCTATTTTGGCTACAACATGTGAAAACGCACCAGAGGGAAGGGTGCGCTGAGACTCTTTTACGCGACGTTTTGCATCGCCAGCAGATATTTTCTCTATCACTATCAGCTCTCTAATACGTTTTTCTTCTTTAAAAACCGGACAGTCACGCGACCAAGCCGTGTGATCACCCTTGCAGTTAACACACTGAGGTTTCACTGATGTGCAAGGATCCGCACCATGGCTACTGGTACCGCATATTGCACATACAGCAGAGGTCGCCTTACACGACGTGCTGGTGTGACCATAATGCTGGCATTTAAAACAGCGGAGCGGACTCGGTATATAAGGACGGACAGGTAAGCAATAGAAAGCTGCCTTCACGTCCTTGGGGAGCTGTGGCATGGCAAACGTCAAAATTAACGAACTCGTGGGTTTAAGTTCTTCACTCTTTCTTGTCTTAATTCGACGAACATTAACTACACCTTGGCTGGCAAGTGCATCCTTAATCTCTTCTTCAGGGACATCTTGAAAGTCCCAACAAGATATTACGCCCTGACTATAATTTAGTTGACGATGCGGTTCAACTTGAACCTCGAATTGTCCTAGGGTCTTCATTCTTAAGAGATTAGTTGACTGCTTGTTAGTTAACGTCTCCACGAGCAAGGTGCCGTTGCGAAGCTTTTTAACATGTGCAAGTTCACCTGCAACGTAATTAAGTTGTTTTTGTATAACGAAAGGGGATAACCCCTTCAAACCACCTGGATTTTCGGTTTCATTCTTTACTTTAATCACAAGATATCGTGTAATAGACGGTACGATACTTGTCTGTTCCTCTACTTCAATTTTATCTTCTTTGTCACTGCTTGATGCATTAGCTGTATGCGCCTTCTTATTAACATCAGTGACGTTCTCTTCGCTCTGTCTCTTTCTTTCTTTCTGCGAAGGCGACTTGTTAGGATGTGGTGGAGCCATGATGAATGTTAGCCGTAAATGCCCACACTTCTCCGTCTTCGTTCTGAGGAGCCAACGAGGCTGCCGGGTACTACCCTCATCACCCTTGTCAGCAAGCTGGAAATCGAGGCGAAGTCCAATGACTTGGCGTCGAAATCACTTGTACTCCCGACTGATGGATACTTGGGACACCCACTCCCCCGAGTGTTGGCGAGACCAAAGGTCCGAAGAGCTCCCCAATGGCGCACTTCCCAGTCTCAACGAGCTAGACCATCCAAGAATCTGCTGCTAAGAACTAGGCGCTATCCAATGGTTCCGCCCCCTTTCCCCTGGGTCCAGGGGCCATCGTCAATGCAAATACATCCTGTCACATCCTTGGTCATTGCGCGGAGGCGCAACTCACAGCACAAGAGGAGATGAAATAATGAGTCATCAATGGATGAAAAATGGGGTGAATGTAAATGAAATCCTCTCGGCTGGTCCTCCTTTCAGGCAGCGTAGATGTTTAGCTGCGAGGGCTGATTGCAGCCAGCAAAAGCCAGCTGGACGATGGGGTCGCCAATTCCCTACGCCGTATACGAGCAGCGATGGTCTGCTGCTCGGGCTATGTGATGATGCATCACGTTGCGGCCCGTAGGCCTGCGATGAGGTCGCCAATCCCCTACGCTAGTGGGAAGTAAAAATTCTCAATAGAGAAGCACTTTGGCCCTGCTATTGGACTTCCCATAGGCAGCAACGATGTTAGCAACTGCCAGGGCTGATTGCAGCCAGTAAAACTGACTGGGCGATGGGGGCGCCACTTCCCGACGCCGGGAAAAGTGCCTAGAAGTTTCGAAATCCTAAATATAACAAATGAAAATGAAATAGCGAAACGTACTAGGGACTATTTAGCTTCTTGCGCGTTGGAGCACATGCAGTGTGTTTTAAACGCCATGTACATCCTGTATAATAAAAAAAAGTATCGAACCTAACTAGCCCCTCTTCGCTCGCCCGAGATACTGTCCGTGTTTCTTGTTGCAACATTCGTCTCACTCATAACCCGAAGTTTCACAATAGCTCCGCATGCTGCTATGTTTATTATATGTTGATCACCTGCGTATTTAACGAAATGATAATAGCATATAACTTTTCGTAGCACTTCTTGATTGCCTGTATGAGTTTATAGAAGTATCCGTTGTAAATATATATATATAAACACTTCCTAAACTTTATTTTGTATGGGTCATTTTTAGTAACTCAGGTGTACGGCCCGTCGCGATTATGAATGCGATGTTAGTTAAAAATTACATCCATGCCCCAGCCGGGATTCGAACCCGGATCCTTCGAGTCGCTGGCTTAGAGCCCCCACCCACGCGGCTACCAGGTCGGCTGGTAATTATTTACGAGGGAGTAAGTACATAGAGCGTACATTTGGCGCATAAGCTGTGGGCCATAATTGAAGTTTCTCTCTTATATTTCCAGTGTGAATTAGGATATGTGGACCAGCGATCTACAACCGTCACACCTACGTATTTGTAGATTCACAGATGTGTGTTTATTATATTATTTCTTTATTCCGCATAACTCTTAATGTAATCTAACCTTCATACTTCCCAATTCAGAAACTAGCGAATTTAATGCGTATTTTGTTTATAACTTATTGCGCTATGCTATATTCTACTGTTTCCATCATTCCTGAACAATTCCCTAGATGGCAATGAAAAACTAGGCCTTAAGGGCTTCGTGGCAGTGGGCGTTGGAGTCACCTGGGACCCTAAAACACCTTTCAAAGACCTTCAATACTCTTCAGGGGTTCTTAGAATACTGGTCAGGTCTCAAAATACAAAGTATTATGTAAACATAGTGCCTTAAAACATGAATGTATTAAAGCAATGTGCGCTTACTATTATATTTCTTTGCGAGTAGTGAGGGGCGCAACAACAGATTATGACTTCAGCCTTTCTGTTGAAAATAAGTTTTCTGTGTCAAAGCAAAAGTGGATTAAGTGATCTTGCTCATTGGGTAATATTACGCTTTTAAAACAATAGGGCCGGTGGAGGGGGGTGGAAGGGGGCACCGGGTTCGAGGTCGCGCCAGTCCGACCCTGACTACTGCAATGCACCGTACGATTTATCGAAAAGTTGTTAGTTTAATAACCACTGTAACAAGTACATTTTTAACTCCCACGTTGGTGCCTCGAAAATAAAGCGCAATTTGACCAATGACAAAGTATATTGTTGTGGGGGAACTGACCTGAGAAGTCCAATTCTGTTACATCCTGTGCTTACATTGAAGAGGGCGAAGGCAAGAGTTTAGTTTGAACAGACAACTGATTTTATTACAGGCATGCTTGAGGAACTGATTCAGTGTGAGGAACACAGTTAATAATAGTAGTTCAGACATCGAAACAGGAAAAAAAAATAAAAAATAATAACACACATTAAACTTCTGCACGGTTCCTATGAATGTTCTGCTCAACGTAAAATTTGGCCGAGGGCGAATTGCCCCTTGAGTAACCCACATGGATGGTTATTTGAAATTTGTGATGCCTGAAACCTTAGTTTTTATCTGAACTTCTTAATATACGAGTTATTACTTAATACACGAATTATCACTTTCACTACTGAACAAGAATTAAACTCTTAACCTGGTCATGATTTGCTATTGGTATAAAAAGAGAATCGCTCACACAAACAAATGTATCTTGGTACATTTAATGGTACAAAATTCTATGTCATAAAAACAAGATTAAAAGAGTGTCAGTCTTGCGTATCCTAACTTTGGCATTTGTTTACTATCGACGGACCAGACCAAAATTACAAAATTTACCTCCCACGTTCGCTGTATTTTTCCTTATCTGCTCTGCGACTGACCAAGGGCACTTGGAGGTTAGGTAAATCAGGTTTTTTTTTTTTTTTCTTGTGCACAGCGACTAATCAAGGGCACTTGGAGGTTAGGTTCTGTGTATTATTTTTCTTCTGCACAGTGACTGATCAAGCACACTTCAGTTCATGTACCAGAAATTTCTGTCAATCACGCTTAACGAATACCAATATACTACCAATAAAAGAACTTCAGCCAAAGTCAAGCTACTTCCTTTGAAAAAAAAAAAAACTTCCTTTCGTTGCAGATTTTTGCCACTTAGATTGAATAATTGAATACCACGTTGCCTTTTCCCACATTGAAAATAGTATGCTCCTTTTCTCTTCAGTACTTTCAATTCGTTTCCACACTTACCACAAACTGTTCGCCTCTTTAGTAGACCATGCCTTTCACACAATTTTAACAACTTACCCTCGTCATTTTTGCACAATTCGATAAAACTAACGCAAGAAATGTCACAGCCTTCACAAACGCGCGCCATTTGAACACTGCCCACTTTAACTCTACGCAAAATAGTTCTTTCCGCCACCATATTTAGTGCATTTTAACATCAACAAAACTAACTAGAAACACATTATTCCTCACCTTTCATGTTATTCACATTGCACTTTCACTCCCTTTTCATCACAGAAATAAACTGCATCCATTCTTCCTGAAAATTTCTTAAAATTGGTCCGGCCATAGTAAACTTAACCCCTAACTTTCTGGCCCACTTCGCCAAGCGTTCTCTTACCTTTTCTAATTCACTTCGAGCGTACATACCGGTACCGTATAATTTGGCATCCCTCTGAGTGCATCTTTTTAAAGTGCACTTAAAATTTTTAGAATCTTACAGGATGAATTGAGATAATTGTGTGATGTTTGTGAGTAATTGGGAGGGAAATAGTAATGTGGGTAACATTATAAGTTAATAATAATATTGTTGTAGTGTGTTTTCAAGATGTTTTAGGACGCACTGCATGTTGTGGCGGAAGGAATTATTTTGCGTAGAGTTACAGTTGGCATGTGGAAGGCAGTGTTGAAATGGCACGTCTTTGTGATAATTATGACATTTCTTGCGTTATTGTTATTGAATCGTATGGAAATGACGAGGGAAAGTGCATTTGAAGGTTATTTAGCAGAGTATTTATGTAAGGGAAGGAAAAGGCCCCGAAACAACTGTACACGACTTTCTAATGGAAATTGCGAGAGTTAACATGCCTGTGTGCTGAAGGTAAGTGTGTATATGTATCAAAATATATTTTGTAAAGATACATGACCGCACCTAACCTCCACGTTCAGTAATTCAAGATAATTTACGAAAAAGGAAAATAAGGAATTATTAATAATAAAGGGTTAACTATAGTAGTGACGGACCAAATTTTAGAAATTTACAGGATGAATTGAGATAATTGTGTTGTGCTTGTGAGTAATTGGGAGCAAAACAGTTATGTGGGTAACATTATAAGTGAATAATAATATTGTTGTAGTGTGTTTATAATATGCTTTAGGACGCACTGCATGTTGTGGGGGAAGGAACTATTTTGCGTAGTTACAGTTGTCATGTGGAAGGCAGTGTTGAAATGGCGCGTCTTTGTGATGGTTATGACATTTCTTGCGTTAGTGTTATCGAATCGTATAGAAATGACGTGGGAAAGTTATTTAACAGAGTAAGGATAGGAAAAGGCCCCGAAACAATTGTACACGACTTTCTAATGAAAATTGGGAGAGTTAACACGCCTGTGTGCCGAAGGTAAGTGTGAATATGTGTCAAAATATATTTTGTAACGATACATGACCGGACCTAACCTCCACTTCCGTATGGTCACTAATTTAAGATAATCTGTGAAAAGTGCAAGAAAACAATTGCGTAAACAGCTCGCCTCCCATGTACACCTAATGTGTGTGTTTTAAGTTATTTTTGTTTGGTTTTAGTGATTTTAAGATTGGTGCGTCACTACTATAGTAATGCCGAGTATAATTTCTTTTAAATTCGTCTAACCTGAAATTAGTAATGTGTAAATCTAATATAAAAAAAAAAAACAGAATCTGAATCAATTTTGACTGTCGAAATCACTACAAGGTGGAAGCAACACTAAATCTGAAGTGAAGTTTGCATATACTGAACCGTGCGCTATTATGAGAAAAAAAAGATACATCTGCGTTGTGATCATTTGTATAGTAGCTGTAACAGGCCTATAGCTTAAATGCACTTGTAAACAGAAAAAATAATACAAGATAAACCTGAAACGAATCTGGCAACTGCGAATATCAGAATTTAACTTTCGTTTCCCCTTTATTTAGTGCAATCCGCCTACAAAAAGAACCAAAACAATAGTGGTGCATAAGCATCTTCTGTTCCTCTTAAGAATTGCCCAATGAAGAATATTTGTTCCTTTATGCAATTTTTAATAGTTGCTTATACACACATCTCCTCGGAAATGTCTCTCGCTAAAGTCACAGACGTTAAAATTTTTAGATTTATGGAAAATACAAAAATGTCGCATTTACCACAACAGCCGAAAAATAGTTTGCACTAACGAAATCACGCCTTGTACAAATTACCAAAGACAAAACTTGTTTACCAACGAAACGATTAATACACTTTGTGACGAATTTATAGGGCTCAAACCGATGTCAACTTAAAAACTGTTTCTACCCTTCATCAAAATGATTTGTCAGGAGATCTTTAACGCTTGATAATACAAGTCAATTAATAACCAGTACAACAGTAACTAATTACCAAATTCTTACCAGTTATCACGCAACATAATAGAATGTAAGGAATAAACATTTCCGTTGTTTCTTCCACAACAAGCAAGCGAAAACAATTTTAAACAATTCAAGGATGCATTCGTATAAACTTCAATACCACTAATAATTACTGACTGAGGTGACAAAAGGATTAAAACGCAATGGATGACTAACGATTTGAAGTTTCGAATCAGCTGACCATTCGTAGTGACATCTGTTATCTGTAGGCCGAAGCTGTAGGCCAACCATTAACAAGCATCTGCCGACAGCATTTGAGGAAAGCCGAATTCGCCCGAGTGATCGCGAATGGCTGGGCTACCACTTTCCGGATGTTAGCTTGTAGCAAGGGCTTGCGGTGTTTTGGGGGACAGCGCTGAAAGTAAGATGCATTTTGCAGAGAATAGTGTGCATTCGTGTGTGCGTGTTAGTGTAAAAAAAAAAAATGAACGTCGGAAAAACAAGCAGGAGAAAACGTTTTCACCCAAGTTTTCGTCCTACTTAGGATTTTTTTTGCTATTTCGGAGCAGCTAACATTATTTGAATATTATTAAATAGTTAAAATGTTAGTTTTTGATACGAATATACATTTAGAATATTAACATTTATATTGGGACACCCAGAAACAAAACCGTGTTCCATAAAGATGTTTTAAATTGATTCAAGTTTGCAGCCAATGCCATATATTACATTACGATGGGACAATCTAATGAAGCGGAAAACTTATGTTTCTTGCTCCATCTTAATAACTTCGCTAATCGTAAACTTTTGAAATCTATATTTTACGAAAAACCAATAATAGACGTGTTTTGTGAAAGTAAATACTGCCATATAAATATGAAAAACCCGTTCGAAATCTGAACAGCTTCAAGGCGAAGTAGGGGTAGTATATGAAAATTAAAATAGCTTTAATTATTATTTCATAGTTCAAGAAATTAATTTTCATATTTAAGTACAATGCTTTAGAATAATTTTGGAGTTCTTTTGTATGGAGAAAACAAACAAGAATATCACCTTAAATTGATTTCAAATAACTGGGTGTTATAGAAACGCAACGCGAGTCGTGGTTAAGCAACTTGTTTTATGTTACTGTGAATATTATACATATCATTTAAAATCAGAACGTATTACTATGAGTAAATCTGAAGACATACATTGCTCCATTGCTCATAATATACGTAATTGTTCGATTTTTTTATTTAGAATATTATGATCAAGGAATATATTTGTGTGTGAAACTACATTTTAATTGCAGCATTCAGTCATTCTATTCTTTGCCTCATTATTACAAAAAATAAATTACATTCTTCTCTGTTGTAAATAAATTACTATCACTTTATTATTATTGTGTAACGAAATGCCAACCGGATTTTTGTTATATACTCACCTATATTTACACTAGCTCATATGGTCAGAATCCAGAGCAGCGAGGCAAGGAGTCCCTGAAATCTTTTTTGATAAATTACGAATCGTTAGAAAGTTACAAGAGTCTTGAGATGCATTACATTCGCTAAATTGTTAATTAAAGTTTGTTAAAGCTACAAAATATCTGCTAACTAGTGAATATTCGTGATGAAAAAAAAGAGAAACCTATTTCGTCAATAAAACCACCACGGTTGTTTGCCTCGCGGAAGAAAACAAATTTTTCCAGATTTTATTATTTCTGGGTTTTTCCCGGCCTTTAAAACACTAATGTGTGTGTGTGTGTGTGTGTTTGTAAATTCTTGTGAGTTTGTGCGTATGATTTTTCTTCCAGCAAGGACAAAAGTTCAAATAAGCATAAAGCTTGGTACTTTTTCTTGGTATTCTATTCAGGGAAGTACTCTTAGACAGTGTTCGATTTGTTATAAATTACGAAGGGGGATATTAAGGCTAGTGGTTAATGGTAAGTTTCAACAAACTAGCTGTTTGAGTAGAAATGCAAAGATTTTATCCCTGGTTGAGATGATATTCGAAATCAACTACCGGGGATGAAATCTTCAATCACCAGGGAAAATTCCCGGTATCCTCCCTGGCAAATCGAATACTACTATTAGAGATCCCACAAGCTCTTTTGAACATTTTTTTTACATTCTTTTCTTTCGTTCAAAATGGTTCGTGGTGTCCTCAAATCTTGCAACGTTAATTTAACTCATTTCGCGACGTTATACAATGATGAAAACGTGCACAGCGATGTAAGTCGGGATTTTAAAAGAATATGTTTTTTTTTTTTTAATATGGACCTTTTATTCTAAAATAAATACTATCCTGTAACGATTTGGCGCTTGACT
>JAGDQP010001667.1:81814-107032 GCA_022664845.1 Lepisma saccharinum
AAGCTTCGACAAGCATGCGATGCGATTCTTCAGCAGTTTTCTTCAAATGGTAACAAAAAATCAATGCTGTGCGCACATCATAGTTTGTAGGTACAAATTGCGCCATGTTCAACGCAATTAAACACTACAGTATGACATGAAACTTGTCTGGTTGTGAGTTGCAAATCGTTATCAGCAGTCAAAACAAGCAAGTGGCGCCAAGGACGCAGTGCGTTAACAATTTTTTGTACGGTGAGTTTTCATGTCCACAATTACCGCGTGCGACGCATGAGACTTGTATGAGATCGACATTTTACTGACTTAGCACCTTAAATTATAGTATTAATTATGATTTATACAGTGGGACAACGGTAATCATATGATAAATAATCAGTGATCAATATGGTACCCACTTTTTGTCCATACAGTGTGCATATTAGCTGATTGAACCTTATATATATATATATATATATACACACAGATGCTTATCAGAATAATGGAAACACCTGAACGAAAGTGCAACTTACCAGATTAATATTGTGTCGGGCCACCTTTCGCCTTCAGAACAGCCTTGATGCGACGTGGGATGGAGGCATAGAGGTCGTGAATGGTAGCAAGTGGAATATTACACCATTCCTCGTGCAGGGCATCGGCCAGTTCTGTGAGAGAGGATGGAGGTGGAAATCGTCGCCGGAGTCGTGTTTCCAAGATGGACCACAGATGTTCAATTATGTTGAGATCTGGGGATTGGGCGGGCCAGGGGAGGTGTTGAACTTCATCCCGATGTTCCTCAAACCACGCTGCAACAACTCCAGCTGTGTGAATGGGTGCATTATCATCCTGGAATATGGCGTCATTGTCCGGGAACAACATCCGGACCATAGGATGCAAGTGGTCTCCTAAAATTGCGACATAATCGTTGGCAGTGATGCGTCCGCGAAGTGTGACCACAGGACCCAATGAAAACCATGATATTGCGGCCCACAGCATCACCGTGCCGCCGCCATGTTTCACAGTTGGGCGGAGACACTGCAGATCATACGCTTCTTTGGGCGTTCTCCACACATAAACACGGCCCGTGGTTTGGAATAGGGTGAATGGTGACTCATCCGACCATACCACACGTTTCCAGTCGTCAACGGTCCAAGTTGCATGGTCGCGGCACCATTTGCGGCGTGCTAAAGCGTTCTGGTCCCTGATGAGAGGTTTGGCCCGTGCAACACGACCCCGTAAGTTCATGTCATGTAATTCGCGGCGGACTGTGATTGTCGAAACAGGTTGGGGGAGGTGCTGATTGAGTTCCTCCGTCACTTGCGCCGCAGTGGCACGACGGTTCCGCGTGACAATGCGCTTTAATACCCGGCGTGCCCTGTCAGTGATGGTTTTCTTCCGCCCACTGTTCCGCTTCCCCGATGTGGTTTTCCCCTGTGTTGTGTAGGCCGTCATCACCTTCGACATTGTCCCTGGCGACACACCTAACACACTAGCCACTGCCGTCACACTCACTCCACATAACCGCGCACCAACAATTTGCCCTCTTTGAAACTCTGAGAGGTCTCCCATTTTACACCACCTCCGTCTGCTGCAGCCACTGCACACTCCTGTTCCACGACGCCTGACGTAGTATGGAGACCGACCTAACACATCACCACCAGCACTCCGGCGCTGCGGTCGCCACGACACCACTGCCAACCCATACATCTGACGTGTTGCCAACTACAGGTGTTTCCATTATTCTGATAAGCATCTGTATATCTGGTGTAGTAAAAAGTAATCCATTATTTTTGCATGACATTGAAGGCTTGACTTACCATAGTTAGAATGATCCGATTTAGGTCACATATGCGCCGTTTTGATCGATAACGTGTTGCCATTTGGAAAGTAATATCATGATGCCTCTCTCATAGAAGCCCTTGTCCCTATTGGCAAAAAATGGAGACAGTCGATTTTCACAAGCCTCTCTTGAAGGGAATTTTTCACCAGCAAACGTGTTCCCCATGGACAGGAACAGATGGTAATCACTCGGTGCCAGGTCCGGACTATAAGGTGGATGCATAAGAACCTCCCAACCAAGCTCCCGGAGCTTCTGGCGAGTCACTATCGATGTGTGTGGCCTGGCGTTGTCCTGGTGGAACACAATGCCTCTCCTATTGGCCAAAGCTGGCCGCTTCTGGGCGATTGCTGCCTTCAGACGGTCCAATTGTTGACAGTATAGTTCCGAGTTAAGGGTTTGGCCGTAGGGGAGCAGCTCATAGTAGATAATTCCCTGCCAATCCCACCAAACACACAGCAAAACCTTCCTGGCCGTCAATCCTGGCTTGGGCACCGTTTGCGCCGGCGCACCGCGCTTCGACCACGACCGTTTTCGCGTGACGTTGTCGTAAGTGATCCACTTTTCATCACCAGTCACCAACCGCTTCAGAAATGGGTCGCTTTTGTTGCGATTCAGCAGCGATTCGCAGATGGAAATTCGGTCCATTAGGTTTTTTTGCGTTAACTCGTGTGGCACCCATACATCAAGCTTCTTTTTGTATCCAGACTTATGCAAATGGTTCCACACGGTTTTTTGTGCAATGTTTAGCTCTTGGGCAATCGAAACAGTGCTTACATGACGGTCGGACGCGACAATGTCCATGATTTTATCGACATTTTCGACACTTGCCTTCCAGTGCGTGGTACATCTTTGACGTCAAAATTACCGGAACGGAATCGATGAAACCAAAATTGCGCGTGATTGGCTGTTACAGTATCAGGACCATAAACACTATTCACATTTGCAGCCGCCTGGCTTGCGTTTTCGCCTTTATCGAAGAAAAACAGTAAAATATAGCGTATTTTCTCTTTGCTAGTGTCCATTTTGACGCGCGCTCACACAACACTGAGTCAACTCATCATAACTATCTGAACAGTGTTTGTAGTACGCAATCTCATCGTTTGAACGCCATCTCGTTGAACCCGATCGGACTTAGACAACGCGAGATACAGATCACTGAAGCCATCTATTGGCAAAATAATGGATTACTTTTTACTACACCAGATATATATTTGTTTTACGATTTCATTAAATAATTTCCTCTATGTTTATTAGATTACATTGAATTCAGTAGAAGATGATGACGTTATATGTTAGAGACCTGGAATCCTCAATTAGGATGACCGGCACCAAGACTCGAACCTAGCTGCTTCTGTCTTTATATTGTTTTTTGACCTTAATCATATGACATTAGATTAAATTTGGCAGAAATTATCTACCAGGATGCTGGAAAATCTCCGTCAAGACGAACCGCAGTCGGCCTCCATCCTGAAATACAGTATGCCTGCCAGCGCTTCGATTACGTTTGCTGTGTATAAGTCGTCTGAAGACAACCTAAATTGGGCAAAGCAACTGACAGAAGTAGAGAAAAGTTCTCCACTTCCTCCTTTGAAGTTTTAAGAAAAGAAAGTCTTCTGCATTTCCCCCTCCATTTCCAATCAATAAATCCCTGTAATTAATTAAGTAGTAGTAGATGAAGCCAGATTTTAGACCGCAAGTTCCCATCTGGGGCACATTAACTTGACGGTTTTAGACACTTTTCTACATTAAAAAGTATCATCTGATCTTTGAAGCACTGTACTGCTATTAAAACGTAACTCCTTTGACCCAGCAGGGGAAGGAGAATGTTGGCGCGCCCGGAAGTTTGTCAACACAGAGTTGGGGGGAAATAGTTGGATTCCTGATTAGGCGTTTTAATTGCCTAATAGGAAAGACTGTTACATCTGTTGATGTTTCCGCATGCGCTAGCTGCCTCCTTTAATCTTTGCAGTGTTTGTCAGCATATCAAGACATTTATTATTATTTTTTATTTGTTGGCCCGCCTTACCACCCCTGCCTCTTTGCATGCTTTGCACAAGTTAAGTCGTACACTTTCTGGGTTGTGCAGCACGTACGTCTTAGTACTTCTCAGCCTGGGGCAGGCTTGTCCCTAGAGATTGTTGGATTGCCGGAGTTCCGGCATTCCAAGGATCTCTTGCGTTCCACCTGTTCAAGACAGTTGGTGTTGCGGGACGGACTTTCGACCAGGCGTCCAGAATGTTCTCCTGGTCTATGTTCCTAGTTGTTAGAACATTTGCATGGGGATCCCTACCTACTATTATATGCTTTATTTTATAAAAAAAAACACATACAATACACATAAGACGACACAGGGCAAATACAGGACAACACAACACATAGCTTGAGCAGGGCTTCTTCTTCTTTTCAGCATCTCCCTGAAACGAGATTAAGGAAGGTTAATTGCTGTTCCCTTGGAGGTGGGTTCTCCTCTCTGGATTATAGTTATTGTCTCGTCACAGGGATGGCCGTCCAATGTTCTCCTTGCTCGATCTCTTCTTGTTGTATTCCTCTAGATAAGAAGAGAAGCTGATCTTCTTCTTCATGGTTAGTCCTGCATCACTCACTGGTTCTGCAACACTTTTTCCTCTTCTCTTCATTCGTTGGTAGTCGCTATACCACACTCATTCACTCATGGGTAGTATATATCATTCAACCGTTGGTTGCGGTTTCCGCAGCCTTCAGTCAGTTTATCGACTTACATTGATTTCCATTAAGTAATAATAACAACACCCATCCCGGTTCCCTCCACCACTTACGCGCAATTTCACACTGTATATGAGTGTCTCTCACCGGTATTCCGGCAATGCACTCCGTATTGCTGGAGTTCCAGCAACATTACACTAATACTAACTTATAGTTAGTCTTGTTTATATAGATTTTCGCCGTCTTGTTCTTAATTTGAACCGTTATATTAGGTAGAGATTAAATCAAAATTTCTGTACTTTTACTTTTAATATTTATTTGTTTTTGTTCGTTTATTTGTTGGAATATTTGTCTGTTAGTACACGCGGTAGTCGCGGGAGACACGCTCGCGCGCGCAGACATTACGCTGTTGAGTCCGGTAATGTTTCTGTACACTTTCATACTGTTGGGATCTCCCTACATCGCGCCGCGCCCCGAGACGCGCCTCCCAGCCAAGAACCTTCTCTTGTAGAATAATGACACTTTATTCGCCGTCTTCCGGAGGACCACCACCAGTTCTGGAGTTCTCAGAACCTCTGCGACGGGTCTCTCCCCCAGGAGGGCTCTTTGTTCTCTGACTAGCTCTTCTGCCTCTTGGCATCTAAGGGCAACGTGATCTGGGGACGCAACCACACAGGTGCGGCACATATTGTCCTCAACTAAGTTTAGGTCTTTTCTCTGACTATAAGGGCCATGACCGGTGACGAAAGGGAGCAACCCTCCTTCTATTTCCAGCTGCATTTCTGTCCTCTCAGTCACGTCCGGGAAAATACTGAAAAGTGTTCTTGCCTTTAATGATTAATCCCAGAATGTTTGCCACGCACTAGTCAGTATTTCTTGGATTTCTCTTCTACTTCCTGCTGTTTGGTGAAGAATGTCTAATATGATCTTCTCTTCGTTTCCTTTCTTGAGCCAGTACGCGGCTCCCATTCTTTTAACTTCGAGGTGCATGGGCATGGTCGCGGTCACCACCTGGAGTGCCTCCACCGGAGTGGTTCTGCAGGCTCCAGTAAGACGGAGCAATATTTGTCGTTGAGATCTATTTATAATCTGCCGTTGTCTTACGTCGTCCATCCGGTGGCACCAGGCACTGGCGGCGTATCCGAGTAGAGACCGGATTATGACATCATCGTACATTTTTATTACTTTCAGAGGTATCCTGGAATCATTGGTTGCAATGTTAACTATTTTATGCGATATTTTGATGGCCTTGTTCTTTGCTGCGGTTACGTGCGTCGTAAAATTTAGCTTTTCATCTAGAATGACGCCAAGATATTTAAATTCTTTTTCTCTTTTAATTGATTTTTCATTAATTTTTATTAGTGGTCCCCTATTGAAATTTAAGTTGTCTTTAAACAAGACATACTTGGTCTTTTCCGCCGATATTGTGAGTTTGTTGTTCTTGCACCACAATACTATACTTTATAGATATGACTATTCGTATTGTTTATGATATAAAGTTGAAACAGAACATTTGAAAAGCTAGAAAAAATAATGTTGTTTTTTAATAGTTTTAAGACAAAGATATTTATCCTAAATTTATAGACACTCTTCTTCATTTTCAGATAACATTGCCGGTATCTTCTAACCTAACCAGGGGAGCCAGATCTTTTTCTGAGAGGAGGGAGTGATCTAAGGTAGGGGTCAGAATATAGCCCACCTTAACTTTGTTGATTTTTTCACTATGAAAGACTATTTATTCGTGCGAATCGACTGAACTATCAAGTTGGGAGACTATTTTTACAAATGAAAAAAAAAAATATTGTGCTTCCTTGAAATGACGTATAAAAATGTAATAAATCGAAGACTAAAATGTTGCCAGTGGGCCATATTGCGAACGTGGTGTTCCCAATATGGACGTATAGAAAATAAGAGTGTATGGCGAAAATGAAGTGTAATCTTTCTGTAATACTCATATGTGCTACATACTGAGAGATATACATTACAAGTATACATAATTTATGACTGCAAAATCAACCATATTGTATTAATACAAAATGCCAAAATTTTTGAAAAACAAGTGAATATACAAGAAGAAAAAATATGAATAAATTAGAAGAAGTGTAACACAAACGAAGCAGTATAGAATGTCATGTCTCACATGAGGGACAAAGAAATGGTCCGTGATCTTTAGCGGTGATTTCAACACACTTGTCATGAGTGTATTTGCGCTATGACAAGCAAAGATGCATGTCTGCAATCTTGTCTGCCTGACAGAGGTAACAAAACAAAGATTTATAAGACTTGGAGCAACTTAGTGTCGGTTCTTCAAGACTATAAGCAGCTGCTTAAATTCTGGTCGTTTTAAACTTGATGACACATGCTTTGTTTGGTTTTTATCTTTTTATTCTTTGTATTGGAATTGATAGCTTCCTTATTACCTGGCATTATCTTCGTTTTAATTACTAAACGTTATGATGATGAGTGTTCAGTACAAACATTTCAAATACCCAATTGTTTCATTTTAAAGAGTTACGACTGCGTTTTGCCCAATATGGCAGTGGGCCATATTGAGCACTATTGACCTCTTTACTTTTTCTGGCGCCTGCTAATTACACAATGCAATACATTGCATCACATACATTTTATGTTCACGTATGCTCACATAGCTACGTTATCCATGTATTATACTGATTAGGTTTTCAACAATAGATACTGAAACGAAACTTTAATTACTTTGCTTAAATAATAGCAAAATATTTTCTTGCTCAATATGCCACTTCAACTGGAGCTGCTGCCGCGCACTCGCAAACAAATGAGTCGCGCAAAAGTGCTTTCTCTTGTCATGAGGATATAATTTACAGTGACATCTAATAGCACCAAGGGAAAGCTGAAGAAATCTGGGGGGTGGGCCATATTGGGGACCCGGGCCATAATTGAATTGAAAAATTCTTTATTTAAGCGGGCGAGGTTAACGTATGGCTGTTCTGCCATCTAACGCTTGTCCAAAGAATACATTGAAAAAATATATACATAGACAAAAATAAAAAAAAAAACGGTTATAAAAATCAATTGAGTATAGAAGGTAAAAAAAAAAGGGAATATATGGGTACACTTACCTTATATAATCGGTACACTTACCTTATATAATGTCAATTTCGATAGCTGGTAGAACTTAAATATCAAATTAAAGCTGTCCGAAAACTAGAGATAATTTTTATACACATTTTTTTAAAATGACATACGCCTTGTCTCAATGATATTTTTGTGAAAATGGCTGACTACTAGTGTATGTTCGACTACCAGTGGTCTTACCCTATTTTCAATTTTAGAATTTTCTTTGTAAATTTATGCAAGTAAGCAGTTGATTGTATATAATTACAGTATCAGTAATTTGTGTATGTAATATTCATGTCACTTGCGATGTATCCCTAAAGTTGTATAATATTTTTAAATGTATAAGTTAAAAAAAAAGATATGTGGCTTTAAGTATCGATATCCTATTGTTTTATCTAAAAAAAAAAAACTTCCAGAACAAAAATCATATTTATCAAGAACCTTTTACATAAGTGATTTTTATATTAAATTATACCTTACGTTGATCAATTTAATTAGGAATTGTTTGTATCTTACTTATTGAACTTAACTAAGGTGAACTCTAATGTGAGTTCTCAATCGTGTGTGGTAAATACAATAAATACTTGCTACAGTGTCGCATCAGACGGCTAGCTGTATTTTGCCAAACAAGCTGTGAAACAAACGAATGTTAAATTTTCGCCGCGCTGAGAGTTAAAATCCAAGCTGACTGTGGCGCTAGCTCTGCCTCTAGTGGAGATTTTATAACTCTATGTTTACATCTTCTTGAAATGTAAAGATGACCTATAAGAATGAGATATTAGAGGATAGATCTGCGACATTTTGACATAATAGTGTACCTGTTCATAAGGTGTGACCATCGACCTCCATTAATACGATACTGGACTGACTGCAGCCATTGAAAATTTCATGAATATGTGAAGCTAGGGAGCGGAGAGGAAACTTAATCTCGTTTGTCCACTTTCGGTCTAAACCAATATGGACCAAATTTTCGATTCCAATTCAGTTTTCTACGCTTGATATCGCTGTGTGGCCCGTTTTTTATTTATGTCTTAATTATTGCAGAAAACGTAAATATTATTTGCAGTATTTTCTATTGTATGCAGAGTGCGGTATACTCTTACATGAATAACTCAGGAACTAAGACTTGAATCAAATACACGGGCCACACAGCGGTATCAAGCGTATAAAACTGAGTTAGAACTGAAAATTTGGTCCACATTGGACTAGACTGGAAGTGGACAAACGAGTTTGAATATTTGCTCTGGCGTCTATCTTCCAACACTAAGTAGTTACTCCAGTATAGTTTATGTAGAGCTCGATGGGTGTGACCATAATAATTCTCAGAAGACATGAGTAACAAACGACACAGAAACCATATTAATCCTAAAGCGATTTTATTGTTAGTTTCTATTTATAATGAGAAAGCCGATTTTAAGGCACATCTTGAACCTAGATTCATATTAAAAATACTTTTATTTTAATTGAATTTTGTTTTCTAAAATGTTTATTGGTTGTACTCCAAACATAAAGCTAGAAGGTACGGTAGGTTTTAAAATAAATGTCGTTTTACTCACAGTGTCTATTGAAACGATTGATTTTCATTAAAATAGAAGTTCATGCAATACTCGAGGAATGCTTGCTGAATCCTTTCTTGCTGTAGTATACATGAAATACATTAGCTTATGTTATTTTCTTTTAAGCTCTTATACAACCAAGAATAAAATATTGGCCTTTTGTAAAAAAAGAATATGATAACTTGTCAGTTCTTTTTGAATAGAGAGGTGATCTAAATTTTAGATGAATTCATGTTCTCCATTACAAGATTTAAAATCTTGATTTCATTATCTGACAAGCTAAATAATAAATATAAAATAACAGTAGAAAAAAAAACAGTGATTGTCCAGTTAAAAAATGAGCAACTATTTCGGTGCTAAAATTCCCTTTTATTTCATTATCACTTCGTTCTTACTCGTCCAAGCCCCAGAATGTTTTGATTCTTGACTACAGAGGTTATCATTTTATCACCAGTTGTGACGCACTGTGCTCCGGTCAATTGCCGTTGCCACATGTAAACAACCATTCACTTGGACTTATATAGGAATAATTGTGCTCTTGTTACATGCAATAAATAGCGAATAGCCTTCATGCTGCAAATGTCATTGTTCATATTAACGAAAAACAAACCTATGGATTGTTGAGAAATGCTTCTAAAACCTGCCGTGACAATGGAACGAATTCCTAGGAAAGACTGAAGTGGCGGCTGAGGATAAGGTAGCAATGTTGCTCCACAGCCACATTATTCTTCATTAAAAAGAAAAGTCATAGAAGAACTTCACTTACTCTCGAGTACGGGACAAGTAATATCATTTTGCCCTCTGTATTTAAGAAATGAAGAGTTTTCTTTTAGGAATGGAAAAGGTTATTTCACAAGATGAGTTGTGATTAACTTTGTTTATCGTTTTCTTCCCACTTGTTTAATAGTGAGCTTAGTATTAAATCTCACCTTCTTGCTGTTTCAGTCATTCGTGGATTTAATAGATGGTAAATTTCTCTGTTATAATAAATCTTCATATTAAACTGTTCTGAAATATATTTTGGAATATTGATTGCTATTTTCAAAAATTGGATTTAGATCTGGGGGATGAAGGAATAGAAACTTCGTTTGAATAATGGGGAGAGAGGAAATTTTCTTTACAATTTATCCCTCTCTTTTCTGCATGTTGGATGATCGCTACTGCGCGATGCAGCTAAGTGCTAGTATACGCAGTGAGAATGAAAATTCCGATTTGTTACTATATTTTTTTACAATTGAAACAGTTTTCAGGGAAATTCTTATTTCCTTTAAAATTAGGGAGGATTCCTTAAAAATAATGCAATTACATTTATCGTCTTTAGGTAACTTTGGGATCCGTCCCTGATGAGGGTTAAGGAAACGATAAGGATTAGCACTAGTACCAGGGTTAAAAGATTTTTAAAGCTTTTTTATGCTTTAAAATAAAATTTTCTAAGGAAAAGTAAACGTCCATCGATGCTAAAACCTGTTTTTTTAACTCCATACTCAGAACGGTTCTATTTTGTACTAAGTCAAGCAGCAACCATTCATGAATTGGATTTAAAATTTGAAGGACAAAGTGGATCTTCTATGGAAGTTTTGAAAGCAAAGAAATCTTTGTCGCCAAAACGAAATCTTGTTTCAATATATATAATTTGCTTCTTCCATTTTTAGTCAGGATTCAGGCAGTCTGTAAGTTACGAAGTATACGGTTTTAGTTAATTTTTGTGTCTAACAAGCAAACATACTCAAGTGTCAGAAAAAAGTCCTAAATTTCTTTCTTCCATCATTTGTAGGGATGGACACGAGCGAGTTCGAGTCGAGTTTTCGTTAAACTCAACTCGACTAATAAGAGAAATCTTTCAATTCGACTCGGCAAATATTGTCCAACTCGACTTGAAACTCGACTCGAAGTTTCGAGTCGAGCTAAAATGAGCCAAATCGAGCAAAATCCTACAGTATTAATGTCTCTATTCTGTCTTCTTGGGATGGCCAAAATTTCCGGACAACCAGATGACAAATTATCCGGTATTCATTCAACCATCCGGATCTTAGCTGTCATCCGAATATTACCCGTTATCCGGATATTAGCCGACATCTGAAAATTACCCGCTATCCGTTCAGATATTACCGGGTGCATAAATATGAAACCGGAATTTATGTACAGAAAAGACAGTGATTGGATGACAATGCTAAGAACTATTTTATTCGAAGTATTGGCCATCGCTAGCGATACATTTCTGCCATCGTTCCGGCAATATGTGGATGCCAGACCAAAAAATCTGTGCCTCTTGTGCTGCAAACCAGTCATCAAGTCATTTTCGTAAGACGTGAAGCGCTGGTCAGCAAGTGCGTATCCCATGGATGCAAATAAGTGAAAATCTGGTGAGTAAGCCGCATTAGGAAGGATTTCCCAGCCAAAAATCGCAATCGTTTCCTTGACCGGTTTTGCTGTGTGGGAGGGTGCATTATCGTAAAGAGTCACTTTATGTTGTCTTTGGTCATATTCTGGTCGTTTTTCACGAAAAGCTTGATGCAAATCGATCATTTGTTGTCGGTAACGTTAGGTAATTACGGTTTCGTAAGGTTTCATCAGTTCATAATAGATCCCTTCTGATCCCACCAAACACAAAGCATTGTCTTCCGTCCATAGCGATTTGGTCTTGCAGTCGATGTCGTCGGTTCTCCTGGTCTTTTATGCTTAGGATGCTCGAAATAGATCCAGTTTTCGTCACCAGTCACAATTCGATGGAGAAATGATTTCCTTTTGTACCTGGCGAGCAGAATTTCGCAAGGGGTTTCTCGGTTTTTATGCTGTCGTTCAGTCAATGTATGTAGAACCCATTTTCCCACCTTCTGGATCTTGCCCATGGCTTCTGAACGTATGGAAACTGCTTCTCGTGTCACATTTAATTGATCCGCGAGTTGTTGTTGCGTTTGAGCGTCATCCTCATCCAACAAAGCTTGCAATTCGCTGTCTGCAAACTTTTTCGGTGGTCTTCCACATTCTTCGTTTCTCACGTCAAAATCGCCACTTTTAAATTTTGTAAACCACGCATAGCACTGTGATTTACCAAGAGCATGATCACCGTAAGCTTCGACAAGCATGCGATGCGATTCTGCAGTAGTTTTCTTCAAATGGTAACAAAAAATCAATGCTGTGCGCACATCATAGTTTATAGGTACAAATTGCGCCATGTTCAACGCAATTAAACACTACAGTATGACATGAAACTTGTCTGGTTGTGAGTTGCAAATCGTTATCAGCAGTCAAAACAAGCAAGTGGCGCCAAGGACGCAGTTTTACGGTAACCACAGTGACAGCTAACGCCGTCTATGCTCAAATTCCGGTTTCATATTTACACACCAGGTACATGACATCCCCATATAGTTCAGTAAGTACGTACTTTTTGGGTGCAAAAGGGTGAGGAGTTTTGAAATTTGGCACGATTGTACATTTAATAGCCCTAACTATAATGATAAATTTTTAACCTTGGGTTAAAGGACGGCCGCTCGCGCCGCCGTCTTGAAAAATGGCGGCTCAAAGGGAGATTTTAGCATAGAACTCCATTCGTGTAGGTTTTAGAGAATATTTTTATTTGAAAATTTATGAGGATTCGAAATGTAAATTTCCTACATAGTTACGTATATAAAGATTTTGAAAATGTCATTATCTTGAATCAAAAATTGCAGAAAAGTATCTATATAATTTTCCCCTAATCTACTCTTGATGATACATCAGCATATCAATTTCGTTTGTCTATCTTCAGTGGTTTGGACTGGGCATACTTTACTTAAGAGGGAGAAAGAGAGGGAGAGAGAGGGGGGAAAGAGAAGGAGCGAGAGAGTAAGAGCTAGACAACGCTGACAACTTACATTTTAAAAGGATAACCTTTTTTGTAGGCTTTACCGTCTTGCTTTTTTTTATCAATTCTGTTGACCGACCTTTCCAGCCGGGCAGATGGGGTGCAATCGGTTTCATTTAATGTCTTTACATGTTGTCTCTGAGGTTGTTTTTTTGCGAGGCTTTCGTGATAGACTTAATCAAATTTGATATCTTGTTTTTTTTTTTCATTGCGATGCAGAACACAATGCTATTCACACTAGTATAGGGTTCCTAAACTTGAAATGTAATGGGAATTCCAATACAATCAGATTCGAAATGGTGTGTGTAAAATAAGAGATTGACGACTCCTAACTTGACAGGAGGCAGTGAGGCGTAAGTTGATATATAATTGCCTCAGACTGTATAGAATTGGAGTACAAAAGGTTGAGCGGTAGACGAACCCCTTCTGTCGCTTAATCTGATACATAGTTATCGTATATACAATGATTAGAAATTAAAAATTCAAATCTGTGAGCGAGCATTGTAGACGAGGACGTCAAGTTAAGCGGGTGGGTTGGGGCCGTGCCGTCTCAAGTGGGGTAGTCGGTGAAAATTAAAGTAGCGATGATGAGGGTGGTGCGAGATGTTTGCCCCGGACGTCATTCAGTGGAAGGAACGATAAATATTGTTGGGATGGATGAGCCTCTGTTGTTGGTGCGGACAGCGCCATGAAAGGTGTTATATTCACTTGAGTGCAATGGAAGGTGTCATATGTAATTTGCAATCATTGATTCGGCTGACAAGGTGAAATATAAATCTTATTCTCTATCACTTTAATTTTTTTCTTTTAAATCTTCGTAAAAATGAAAGAGAGAAAAGTAAATGCATCATATTAGTGTCGTCATAGCTCGGTATTGTTCGGTTGCTTCTGTCCGCCGTTGAATTTGGAGCTGAAGGCAAGCGTCCACATTAGGCCAGTAGAAGAGCACACTAAGTGCAGGCAACAACTTGTAAAATCATGTGCTGAGGGCCACATCGTTGTAAACGATGATGACGTGTATATGTGGGAGTGTACTACCGTTGGACGCCGGCCCGTCGCGCGATACCATAAGTTAAAATCCATACCCATACCCCATCGGGAGTCGAACCCGGAACCTTTGGGTCGATGACCTACCGTCTGGCCATCCCAGCTAGCACCAAACACACATAGGAAAGGGGCCATGGCACGTGAAATGGGCTCGGGCAAAACATGTATTGGTCTCATCCAAAGCGTGATCCAGTCAACAAGCTGTGTTGCTAATCAAATCGACGAATAATGTACGATCCATTTTAATAAAACCCAGGATGTACAGTTTCAAGCCTATAAGAATCAGCTCACTAACTCAACAGATAAAGAAGATGGCGTATTTCAGATAAAGAGGAGAATTTTGGCAGCACTGGTCGTATTTTGGACAACATATAATCAACAATTAAAAATTACTATCATACTCTACATCGAATTCTAAGAATTTTTGGGCTCTACACAAAAATGTTACAACTCAAAAATAAAACCCGTGAAAAAATTCCCGAAAATAAGATATTCCTATATCTTCAGTTTTTAATGTGGCATAAACGACCAAGTAGTTTGATAGACAATGCCAAATTAAAAAAGCAAGCATAATCGACATGACCTTTGAAGACGATTGTGACTATATAAAATGTACAAAGCCGAAAAATGAAACCCGGGAAAAGTCCCGAAATCTTGAAGTTGGTGTATCTTCGATGTTTATTAACAGATGTCGAAAATGCAAACGCGCATGTAGGGAGAAAGAAAATTAAACGTTCTATAACGTACTGCGAGGTGTGTAACTACCAGGATAAAAATGTCAACATGGCGATTTAACAAGGTAGATATGAAATATAGAGCGAACAGTACTGATATCCTGGTTGGCACTCATTTTCTGCCGTTATGGTGCCAGTGCCGCATTGCATTAGTATACAAAGGAACATTGACAATCACTGTACACCACAGAACGAGGAAATAACCAGTGAGGTAAAGTAAATGCAGTTTATTAATTAACTCACTTCATTTTAATCTTTGCTTTGAGGATTCCAAATAGTAATTACAATAATAATAATAATTTTCGTAAGTGTAATACTCGTAATAATAATAAAACGAAGAATAACAAGAGGCCAACGCCGACATATCAAACCCTAGGATGGGGAAAGTATGATGTAACAGTAACTAGATGCCAAGATTACCACGTCCTATTAATAAGGCCTTGGAATGACTGCCTTGTCCAACTTAGTTACCGATCAGTCATAATATCCGACACACCTAAGAACGACATACTGATAGTAGCAAAAACAAACCGTCTTCTGCAATATACCGCAGTTACGTATTACCAATTCTTAACACTGGACTACAATTGAGGTTGTGATAGTAGAGTTAGGACCAACGATCGAACACGGTAATGACATGTCAGCGTGCCAAGCGCATATCGAATAGGTAGCAATGGCTGAAATACACCCATATGCAACTCCGTAGACCACCACGTACACAGGCAGCCGACTGTACACTAAATATACCCCTGCTGAAAATACGAAACAAATGTCAGAGCAATTAGATAAATATAAGCAGGTTGGCTGAAGAGCGAATAGCACACAAACAGAACAGCACCGAGTAGAACCATTGTTACACGCGAAATAGACACAATGACTGTCAATAGCTGACGCAACGACCAGGTTGGTATTTGAACCTGGTTAGTTGATTGGTAGAGCATTGATTTGTAAATAACTGACACAGATGCTAACCTACCTTCCAGAAAGCAATACATCATAGGTAGAGTATAGATTAGAAACTGCGCGCGCACGGAAAGCGAAAGTGACATCCCGATGATTGAGCTTTTGCAGAGGTCAATAAAGAATAGCAACGACAGCTGCACTAGACAACACATTACCGAGCCGATTGCAACCATAAGGTTGGGAAACAAATACGTCCCTTGATGGAGTTAAATAACACAGTTCGTTGACTCTACAGCATTACCGACGATCAAGAACGTCATCTACGAATGCAAAGTGGTACGAACAGTGGTAAGGAAAGTAATTAATTACACAATTAGGCAAATCAAGGTCTACGAGCTGTCCACACGTGTTTATACCCATTGTTTTAACCGTGTTGTCATTGGATAGCTTTATGACACGATCGAATGGAAAAGAAGCACTATGATTGGCAGGCAATTTCTATAAAGCGGGTCAGTCGACAGGAATTGAACCCAGTGCTGGGTACGATCGAGGTTTGTAACTGTTCAGGGTTACACGTGAGTGAGAATTGTATTTGGAAAGCTATAGATCGATGGAGCCCGACATGTTCTGTGGCCTGCATTCAGTGCTAAGCTGGCATTCCTCTAGAATGTGATGGTCATGTTTGTAGCAACCTTTCTATTTATGATCTATTTAGCATCTACTGTCACGCAGTCTGTGGGAAAACCTGTAGCTTCCTGCTTTATCGTTAGGAAGGAGTTCACGTAATATTTTAAAAGTTCTTCTTTCATTTCGTACTCCCAGATTTCGTGGATTTTCCTTTCCTAGCGAGGTTTAGCTCTGGACAAGAAAATGTTCCTGTGAGCTGCTATTCTTCCACCGAATGATTACAGTCATTATTATTATGTTCCTTCATATATTTTAGGCATAAAACGAATAACAGTCGTCCGCCGGAACTGTATGATAAGAGTGAAACCACTGGGTGGAAGAACCGTACAGTCCACAAGAACATGAACATTTTCCAACAGTGGGAAATTGTTTTTCTGAATTTTCGAGCGTCCCTTTGGAAGCGGTTTCGTTGACATAACTCACGGATCAAAGGAGGGTACATCGAGGTATTCGATTGTCTCCCCTTCGCTACATTTATAGAGTGATCTAGAGCACTCTGTCCGCCCACCCTTAAGCGCGTCCTTCGTAGCTAACCCTGCCGTAAGATCAAGCTATTTCTCTTTAATAAATGTATCAGTATAATTATCTTTCTTAACTCGAGCGTCCTATTGACATTCCCAAATTTCCTCAAACTTTTTACTATATTTTCCTTAGGGTATGGTAGGGATCGCTCATAATGTTGCTGCATGGTTTCCCCACCGTCAAATGTTGCATGACCATGAGTTGGATAACACTCAGGATGCGAATGTCAGCAAAAAACTAAAATTCATAAGCTTTATCCTCCTCTTTGTCATAACCATCTACTTTATACTTTCGAAAATATACACCCTATTGCTGAAGAAGGAGTCGGCATTGGTGAATCGTAAGGGTGTGGTGTTCGTCCACGGCAATGTTGAGCCACATGTGGAAAACAGGACCCAGGAGACCCTACAGCAATGGGAGACACTGTGCCATGCACCATATTCTCCGGAACTTACGGCAACAGATTACCACCTTACATTTCCTAGACAACCGCCTCCGTGGGAGATCCTTCGCCAATTAGAGATACCTGCGGAACCCACTCACGGACTTCTTTGCCTCGAAGATCGCCGACTTTTATCACCATGTTATTGTGAAGCTGCAGGAACTTGGCAAAATGTGTTGGATGCTGGTGAAGCTTACTTCGAAACCTAAAGGTACAGCCTTTTCCAAAAAGGTTGACCGCATTGAATAGGCTGTTTCGAGCTGAAAATTCTCTAAGTCCAACTTCGGGTATCTTCGGAAACAATAAACCAAAGATGCCAGGTTCGAGCCCTGGAAGGAAGGATGAAACTTCGCAATTGGTAAAAAAATTTGTAGATGTTTTATCTTGTTTTAAGTGTAATAAGACATGTTGAAATGTCATTAAGTGTAGAAAAAAGTAACATTCATTCAAATACGTAATGATACAGTATTTCGAAACCTTCCATACATCTGAGAACGTGTTCGTTTTGTCACCAACGTTTCCATACGTAAAATCACATTTGCAATGAAAGTGGAGACAGCAAATTTAGTTCTCGCATTCAACTAGGACAATAAACAAGAGAAAGGAGAGAGAAAGAACAGCATTTGCAACGTATATGAATGCCATTTTATTGAACACCGAAAAATTCAGTCATGTTTCTTCAGAAGGAGTTCTATCAGAAAGAAGTAGGTAGATGTGTTCACGTTAGATCAGTGGTAGAGCACGTGGCTTCAAATCGTGAGGTCGTGGGTTCGAATCGCATCCTGGAAAATGTATTTTTATGTTATGATATATTCCTTGAAGAATGAATAATTGAAGATATTATAATAATCAGTTTTATATGTATCCATACAAGCATATCAGGACATAAGTTATTATTATGTTTAAAATATAACATCAGAGAAGTGGTGGGTGTTGACAGAACGTCCCGCATATTCTATGTGAACGTTAAATGCAAATTAAGTAAATGTTGTTATATCTAAAGTCGGATCAAGGTGTCATACAGCAAATTCATTATCCTCAAAGTTCATACGAATTTAATATACCCAAAGCTCATGATTCCCACGTACGATGAACCACTTTACGAGTTTAAACTGTACTTCACTAAAAAAATACTCTGAAATGCTTTTTTAATTTTGAAGTGGTGAGACTTTGATCTCTCTCTCTCTCTCTGGCTTGGTTGCAAATTCTATACTTTGTCATCTGATGAAGAGAAGTTACTACTGTCTAATTAACTAGAAGGAAAAGATGCTTAACTTGACCAGTACTCGAGCCCATGTCCGTGTGGCATTGGTTTAGAATGCAACGGTTTTAGCCATGAGCTACTTTTACAACTAGCAAAATATTGCCTAGATTTGTCTTATTAAAACACCAACCGATTGAGTCACGCTAAGTGGACCATGTTATACATTAGTGATTTTTGATAACGAAGATTAGATTGGTTTAGGTTAGTGATAGTAAAATTGGGTCACTCCTCGATAATTTTAGAAAATAGTTACATCAACAATTTAGATAAAATTTAGTTATCGTATGTGGGTTCCCTGAAGTTATCAGAACGATTATTAAGGAAATGTTAGGCAAAGTTTCCTCGATAACATATTTCAGACTTTTTCATGAGGACCCATCTGAGACATTTAAGCCCCAAATCCGGCATTTTTCGCAAAGGGCCGTGTTTGAACACACACAAGAGGAGGAGTGTGATTTAGGACCATGATTTTTTGTGTGCATACACTCGGTCGGTAGATCTAAATATTACAAAATTTTGCAGAATTTAATTCAATCTTTTCACTCCAAAAAATGTCTTAAAATAAAATTTTATACAATTCGTTACTTATTTTTCAGCCTAAGTTAATTGTTATGCTAGCTTTACACGTACAAAATATACGTTCTAGATTTAAACTTAGAAAAAGCATCCACAGGCTTGCTCTGTTACGAAAACCACAGACGGAAATAAATCCAATTTAATCTTCCTTATAGAAAATCACAAACGTATAAAATGACCCACTTGGCGTGACTCTATCTGCTCGTATTTTAATACGACAAATCTGGGTAACATTTCTCTAGCTATGACAGTGGTTAAAACCTTTGCTATCTAAACCAATACTACACGAACGTGGGTTCGAGCCCTGGTCAGGTCAAGTATTTTTTTACTAGTTAATAAGACAATAATAACTTCTCTTCATCAGATGACAAGTATAGAATTTACCAGAGAGAGAGAAAAGCATTTCAGACCCATGGAAAGATCCTCAGTCTTCTCTACTGAAGAACAGTTTAGTATCTTGGTGGCTCATCTTTTTTGGATCATGAGCTTTGGGGATATTAGATTTGTATGAATTTTGGGGATTGTGACTCTGCTGTATGGCACCTTGATCCGACTTTGGATATAACAACATTTACTTAATTTGTATTTAACGTTCACATATAATATACCGACGTTCTGTCAACACCCACCACTTCTCTGATGTTATATTTTAAACAATAATTACTTATGTCCTGAAATGTTTCTATGGGTACATTTAAAAGTTATTATTATTATTTTATCTAATTGTTCGTGCTTTGAGGAAGATATCATTACATAATAATACATTTCCAGAACGGGATTCGAACCCACGGCCTCACGATTAGAAGCCACGTACTCTACCACTGAGCTAACATGAACACAACTGTCTACTTCTTTTTGATAGAACTCCTTCTGAAGAATCATAACTGAACTTTCGGTGCTCAAGACAATGAAATTTATATAAGTTGCAAATACTGTTGCTTTTCTCTCGTTTATTGTACTATGAATGTGAGAATTAAATTTGGTGTCTTCACTTTCATTGCAAATGTGCTTTTACGTATGGAAACAGGTGACAAAACGATCACGTTCTTAGATGTAGGGATGGTTTTGAAATACTGTATATTACGTATTTGAATGAATACTACTTTTTTCTACACTTAATAACGTTTCAATATGTCTTGTTGCACCATAAAGAGAAAAAATCTGCACTATTTTCCCAATTGAAAGTTTCATCCTTTCTTCCAGGACTCGAACCTAGCATCTTTGGTTTACTGTTTCTGAAGATACCCAAAGTTGGACTATGAGAATTTTCAGTTGAAATTGCTGTAAGCAATGCGTTCGTCCTTTTTGGAACAGGATGTACCTCGCCACCATTCGCTGCATGTTGAATTTTAACACTGCGCTCATGTTAAGTACATATTAGCCATTGTATGGTCTTCTTACTTTGCTGATCGCGATGTTCATCCGAGAGGAGGAATAATCGCAATGGTATGTTTTGGAAAGTGTAAAGTACGAAATAACTTAATAGCTAATCTGGCAATCTTACTTGAAACTAAGAATTGTTGAATGCCCTCAGTATGTTCCTATATGATATCTGAAAACTGTAGCTTCACTTAAAATCGCTGTAGCCATCTTACAGTACTGAAGCAGTTCCCCTTGAAAATTTTAATGTTTTTTAACTTTCAACACATTCTTGATACCATACAGCAAATTCTTTTGCTGCATCTTCCGATTTCGAGTTGATATCGTAAAACTCAAGTTTTGGGTTCAAACCTTCATAATTTTGATATTTAGAGATACTAAAGAGGTAGGGGAAATCTTCTTTCTTCAATGTCTGACTGAGACCTAGTGTCTTTGGAAGGTTGGTAAGCCCAACGCCCATGTACAAGTAGCTATCCTTAAATATAATATCATCCCCTACGCGCAGTTCAATGATTTTCTTTCCTTGACATAAAATCTGTAAATCGCTAATTTCTTACTCTTCCAATAAATTTTTGGCGGCTAATATGGTGTCAAAACGAGACCGACTATTTTCTTAAATTCTGAGCGCGGGGTGAGAACGTGATCAATAAAATCTCCAATGTTCCTGAAGATAAAAATCTTTTGTACCACCTATTTCTTTTTTGCCACATGTCATACACTTTTCTTGGGCTGTAAAATTCTTACAAATCCTAAAAGGACGTCAGTCGGATGTCTACAGGAGTTGCGTACGGATGTTCAGCGGACATCCATTGGACGTCCGCGGGACCTTTTTCGGACATCCTATGGACGTCCGACATGTCCGCTAAGGATATTCATTGGATGTCCGTGTGTTGTCTTGGCCGGTATGAGTTCATCACAAAACTTCTTATCCTCAATGTCTGATAGCTCCACATTGCTAAGATTGATAGTATCTAGTATCTGCTGTTCATTCATGGTTTCTGTAAAACAAGATATAATTAACTTTTAAGCGATACGACTATATGTTACTGAACATATCAACAAAAAACAAATTTCGTCCCAGAAAGAAGTTTGATTATTTCACTACACTTACGTTAGAATTACATTACAGGAAAATAGAAAAAAATATGATGGGGATGGAGAAAGTTAACATACAATTACAAAATAAGTATCAAATAGCATATGTCGAGATCAGTGTGCTTTTCTACAAAAAGAAGTATTCCTTTCGAGACAGCTAACCACCCTCAAGCCCCTTCCCTTTGAATACGCGTGGGACAAATTGATTTCTACAAGACACAAGTCGCACTTCCTTGTTTTACAATGTTTGGAGGACATGCCCCCCTAGCACCTCCGCGAAACATTTTTGGAAGATGAAAGAAGAGTCTAATTTAGATTCCACTTTCAGCAGTACGCCCCTTTTTTGTAAGTGCACATGCAGAATAATTACGTTATCACCTAATAAATCAGTCTCCTGATTCCAAGCAGTAACCTCAATAACAACATTTTAATTGAAAACTAAGGTGCACAAATGTGTACATCATTTTTGACAACTATGTTTCTGCCATACACAACTGTTATTTTATTACATGACTACATTGATTTAAAAAACACATCTTGGACAAATAGAATTTACAGAGAAAGTAGTAAAAGAAATAATAATTACAACAAAGAAAATTACTTACCACGCTCACGTTGTGCTACTGCTCATTTTGTCTCGAAGCACTGTCTTCGATCTGGCGTGAAAGAACCTAACAAGTGCGTAATGCAGCGCCAAATGCGGAGGAAACACAAACTTTGGAGGTACACAAATGTTCACGACAGGTCGCAATGAAAAAAAAAAAAAAACCTGCAAGAAGCTAGGAAAAAAATAATGTATAAGTGCACATATGTAATGATAGGTCAAAAGGCGATGTTCCATCTTATTATGTAAACTTTGTGAGCCAAAACGTGGTAGTGCCCGTAATGTAACATGTGACAACTTGTTCACATCTGTTCCCCTGGCAGATTCTCTGCTAAGATACTACAATTTCACCGTTGTGGGTACAATGAGGAAAGCTAAGAAAGAGATTCCCCAGTCTTTTTTACCTGACAAGAAGAAACCAGTTCTGACATCACAATTTGCTTTTGGGGGTTTCATTCACCCCACAAAAAGGAAAGTCAGTTGTTATACTGTCTACAATGCATTTATACACCGACTGTTAATGATGAAAATAAGAAACCGGAAATTGCTGAGTTTTATAATTTAACCAAAGGTAGGGTTGATATGTTTGATAAAATGAGAAAGTTATATTCAGTAGAAAGGTACATTCGACGTTGGCTTGTTTCATGGTATTCTAGATCAAACAGGAATAAATTCCATGATATTGTACATGAATGTAAAAAAAGGTAAATGTCAAAGGAAACACTTTTTTACAAGAGTTAGCAATACAACTTGCCAAAGCTCACATGCAAAACCGTTTGCAGAAAAATCTTCCACATGAATTATCATCAAGCATTCGTTCTGTGCTTGGGATTGAGGTACAAGAAAGTGGAGAAATATCAGTCAAACTGTCAAAGCAAGCAAGATGCTTTCTGTGTCCTAGATCAAAAGACAGAAAAGTGAAAACATGTTGCATTAAGTGTGGATATCCAGTTTGTAGTGACCATAGAAAAGACATTTGTACCAAATGCAAATGACTCAAGTAAAAGTCTGATTTATTTTTTTGCATGCTATTCATGATATTTTTATTTTAAATGTGAGTCTAAGTGTCAATTTGTATGTAGAATACATAGTTAAATAAAACTTATTTTTATTTTTTTATCTAAGAAAAATTGCAGTGGGGTTGCTGGTCACCCCACGTTACCTACCGAAGCGGTAATATTTGTGTTATCATCTTAGGGTTAAGTTTTAAAACTTTATCGGTATCTGTTAGCAAGTTCACAGCACACACCTAGAATAAATCGTCAGCATAATAGGAAAGGAAACAGTAAGGAAACGAAATATTTGAAGAGAACAGTGAATATGTTTTCTACGACCAGATGACCTCAGCATTCCAGGAAATGTTAGTTAAAGCTTATTACTCGCAATATACGCACGAGTGACTCACAGTGATTGAACAACTCGAGTCATTTCCATACCCATACAGTGATTCATTCAAGGTTGAACAATGACATTTTATTGTCTCGCTATGTGTGTCATTGACTAATACTGTCTCTACTTTTCTCTACAGCTGATAAAGGCATACTATGGACTACTTAAACTTTAACTCACCTAAAAAAAAACGATTGCGTGCTGAAGTCTTAAAAATGTTCGTTTCGATGAGACTGCTGTAAATACGACAAATTGATTTTTTTTAACGTCTTAAACAAGCTGGTGACCTAAAGACGGGACCTACAGTTTTTGTTGAAGTGGGACCCGAACCACTTCGTTGAATAGACCCCGACAGGAATTGAACCAGTGACCATGCCACAGAATGCTGTAAATATGAATTTAAACTAATATATGACTGTGTCAAGGAAATTAAATTATTAATTTTCATTTGTAGTTGGGCGTTTCCATCCAAAGTAAGCATTTGTTCTCGAAAATATATTTAGGAAATTGTTATAAGACTGCATTGAAGAGAGACTGTTCAACACGTGTTTCATCTTAAATGTCGAGACGGGCGTATGCAATAGTACTTCTACTGCCAATACAATTTTAATTTTATGTTATCTTCTTAAATCAATGATCAGTCGAAGTATTAGAGGACATATTAAGTCTTGCAATAAGTTACAATTGATATTAAGAAAAAGGTATAAAGAACAAATAACCTGAAGTAATGTACTATTGTGGTCAATATAGTGTTTACATGACTTAGTTTTACACGATTTTTCTCTAAGTCTAGAAGATAGGAAACCCAACTGATGTAGAGTGGGCGATGTGTGATTCGGAGAGTGTGTGCGTGAACGAGCAAGGGTTGGAATGTTCTTTTCTTTAAGAGAAAATACTATCATATATCCTGGGTTTTGGAAAGATATTTATGATTTCCTGTAGTATGAGGCAAATAATAAAAAAACTTTAGAGAGTCCCATTTCAACACTCAAATTTTCTGAAAAGTGTAATTTAAATAGTAAAGTAGAAAAAATTCTTACCGAACATGGAGAAACGAAAATGAACGTTGAAACCTATGGTTACTAGGTAATTCTTTCTTTCTTAAGGAATCGAGTATTCCATAGAACACGAACGTTATGGACTAAAGACAAAAGAAAACGTCTGTTTCTATCAGTTCTTAAAAAAGGGGTACGATATTTATGTTTTATAATTTTTGATAATATATTGTTATTTACGTCTATCATTTACAGATATGTTATAATAGTAGCAATATACACAAAATATGTTACGTGTCAAGTTATAAGTTACACTAAATGTAGTTTTCTCTCTCTATCTCCATATATATGTATATATGAGCTCCTGCGCTCAAGGGGTTCGATTCCCTTTGGGGGCTCAAAAATTTCTGTGTTGACCCAGCATCGTGAGGACAATTGGGGAGCTGCTGTGGATAAAAGGCAATGGCGATCACAGTGAGAGCTTTGGCTCTTCTCTCCCAACCCAACCCGTTTGGTCAGCGTAGGAGCAGTAGGCCAACTCCTCCCTTCGGGGAGAGGCCTCATCCAGTAGTGGATTGAATATGGCTGT